>PVHP010000817.1:0-125999 GCA_004024765.1 Zapus hudsonius | reverse complement strand
ATACAGTTCCTACTGGGAGAGAACAGCAAACCAAGAAAGGAGCAAATGTGCAATGAAGGAACCTGGGCCTGGGGGAGTCAATCAACAGCCATTAAATTTGGCCAAATATTCCACTCAGTGAGGGGGAACCTTTGATTGGAAATGGGGATTTAGGGCAAGATGCACCGGATCCCATACTCTTGGGCTCCCAAGAAAAGATACACTATGCGAACGTCTGACAGGGAGGCTACTAAAAATAGAAACTAGGTAATCCAGAATGGTCTATATTTGTTAACCTATACTGTTCTAACTCTCCAATGGAGATTGTATTTGTATTTTTCAGGATATAGCGAGTGAGCTGTGGCCCATATAACCCTACCACCCGACAATAAAATATTTTTTAAAAAATAAATAAAATTCAAGAGGACCTTTAACTAATCAAGTCCAAGAAACTCCGTGAGGGTGGCATGCTTAACCCTCATTTTACATAAGAGAAAACTGAAGTGAAGAGAGAGTTCAAATGAACATTTTTTAGACTTTCTTTGTTATTAAGTAGAAACTTTGTATGTACAAGCCATGTGTTGGTACCTCTATTTCCCTCCTCTCTGTCTCCATCCCACTGTGGGCCATCCTCAGTGGGATTGCTAGTATGCTCCATGGGTATTAAGGGTCATGTATTGTAGAACCAGCAGTCAGTAACTGGGATGGGGGTCAATGCCTCTAGATAATCCCTTATCATGGCTCTTACAATCGTTCCAGCCCCTATTCCGCAAAGTTCCCTGAGCTATGGTGGGTGAGTTTTAAGTCTAATTTAGTGTTGATCTATTAGCCATTTCTTGATTTCTGCATTGGAACATTTTGAACATCCTCAGTGTCTGTCTTCTTCACCTGGCTCAGGTTGTCAGGCTTACTGTGGAAATAGTACTTTACTCAGCTCACCAATTGCTCTATGGTTCACCTGGGCCCTATCATCTCTAATCATGCTGATAGAATCAGGTTGTCCACGCATGGTACTCAGTACACCTTCTGAAAGATAAAAACATATTCTCCAGTGGAGAGTGAGATCAGAACAGGTCAAGTGGGATAAGCATTATCAATTTTGCAAAACTGCAATGTGTTTATTCTCTCTTTAGGCCCGTGTTTAGTGGAAGCTTCCTCTTCGAGTCCAGATTATTAGTTTCTATAGGAACTTTACTTAGGTCCCAGTTCCGGCTATGAGTTCCTTGCCACGGAGCAGATCTGTTAGCCAGAGAGCCTTTGATTACCCACCTAGGTTGAATGCCAATAGTGCACTCATCATGCTGGTTGCTCTCATAATAGCAGTGTCCTGCGATTTCTCGCAACATTGCTGGCCTGTTTCCTTTGGCAGTTTATACAGTGCATTGCAACATTACACAGGCTAACCATTTGGGAACTGACTTCCTTCCAGATTCCAGTCAGGTCTCTCGATGTTGTGTCTTCAGCAATAGGGTCTTATCTTTTATCTTGGGCAGGTAATGAAATTCTTTGACAAAAGCTTATCTTGTTTTGAGGACATTGTAGGTCTCTCCAATCAACAGCTCAATATGGGTAGTAACCAATTTTTGGTACTGGGAGTTACAAGCCAGAGACAGATATTTTAGGGTTGGAATTCATCCCACCCTCTCCTTGGCACTTCTTATCAAATGATACCCCCATATTCCTTTGGAAGTTTATACCTTTTAGTGTACTGTCCAGGAGTAAGGGTTCTATGGTACAAATTCATTTTGGACTTGGTTTTGTGTATATTTCACCACACTCATCCCCGTTCTCTCCCTCCCCCACCCCAAGCCCTTCCTTCTCAATTGTCTTTCTCTGGAGTTGCTTGTTAGGTTTGCTTGTAATTCTAACTGATTTGGGCTAAGAACCAGAGATGAGGGAGAATACACAATATTTGTCTCTCTGTTCTTGTATGAGTTCTCTGAATATGATCTGTTCCATATCCATCCATTTTCCTGCAAATTTCATTATGTCATTTTTCCTTACTGCTGAGTAGAATTCCATAGTGTAAATGTACCACAACTTTGATATCCATTCGTCCAGGGATGGGCGTTGGAGTAGATTCCAGTTCTTAGCTATTGTGAATTGAGAAGCTATAAACATGGGTGAGTAAATATCTCTGTATTGGAGAGAGGAGTCTTCAGGGTAGATGTCCAGTAGAGGAATAACTGGGTCACATGGTAGCTCTATTTTTATCTTTTTCAAGAGCCTCCTGTTGGAGAGAGAGAGGAAGAGAGAGAGAGAGAGAGAGAGAGAGAGAGAGAGAGAGAGAGAGAGAGAGAGTTGCATGTATGTCTTCCCACACATGCACCCACAAGAATGCACATACATACACATAAAATATAATGGTCTGAAGTCAGTGATGATATTTTCCAGTACTTTATTTGGAATTTGTGGGGTTCAACAACTTGCCTCAAGTTGTACAATAAATGTGCCATTTTGTTTTCATCATGCTCCACTGCTTAAGCAACCCAAGTTGCCAAAGATCATTCTTATTTCTGTGAGGCATGTGCCTCCCAGAGCAGATCAGATCCCCTTTACATGCATTTTTGCTGAACTCTTTGGGTTCCACTGTTTAAAAATGAGACACATCATAATGGTCTCATGTGTGGGTGTGCATGGGAAATTGCCTCAGCTCACACAGGGGTGTGATTATTGGGAATTAGAAGAAGAGAGAGCCCATGTCCATGCAAACACACATTGCACATATTGGTAGTGCAAAAAGACCCTCCCATGCCACTGATTTCAGCACTGCCACACATGACTTCTTACATTAGAAAGAAGGAAAAGGTTGGAGCATCAGGGCTTCAACCCAAATTGTGACAGAGATCCTTATAAGGAATACCATTTTATGTGTTCCTCTAAATTTCAACTTCCTTATCTGAAGGAAAGGAAGTTTCTAATAGTAGCTAGAGAACATAAGGAAGCCAGCCAGCATACCTGCTCAATAAACACTCTCAGTATTGTTCTTATAACAGAAACTATTGTCTCCCTTCTGAGTCTGAATTTTATTTTTTTATTTTATTTTATGATAATTTTAATACCCAAACACATTGTAATTTGATTCTGTTCCTGTCCCCTTATCCTCTGTTATCCACTCTCCCACACTCTAATGCACTAAGATCCACCTCTTCCTCTGCTTTGATGTCTCTTTCCTTTTGTCATCCTCTGTCCTCCATGTCAAAATACTGATGGTCTCCTAACAGTGCAGGTCTTATGGAGATGTGGGTAACTACTATGGTGTCATGAATATATCAGTTGGTTATGTCAGGAGTAGACTGCCCCCAAATTACTCCTTTCCACCCTGTATCTCTTAAAATATTTCCACCCTCTCTTTTGCAAGTTTCCTTGGTCTTAACAGGTGTGATATCTTGTTGAATATTGAGCTTCTCAATAGCCTGCTTTATGAGTCTTGAGTCTCCTCTGCATAAGCTGCCAAAGGAAACTGGTCAATGATAGTTGGAGAAGACAGAGACCACTGATATAAAACACAGTCGGCTACCATTAGTAGGCTGAACACACTTCCTTCTGGGAGAGAACAGCAAACCAAGAAGTGATCACTTGTGCAATGGAGGTGCTGATTTCACTCTCCACTGGGAAATATGTTTGTATTTTTCAGAAAGCAGCAAGAACCATGAACAACCCCATTCTACCAACAAGACCTGAAATGGTAGCTGACTCCCAGGAAGAGATGAACCACCCCTAACACATCATCTAAGACTTGGGTGAAATAAGAGAGAAAATGGTGAGATGATCAAAAATGCTGTTTCCACACAAGCCCAACAACCTATGCAAGGGTAATGGAGACAAACTAAGAGGAGTCTGTCTATTTGGCAAAACAATCCAAAGCAAAAACCCAGAGACTATTTTAATTTCTTAAATTTTAACTTATTTATTGTTAATAATTAGATACATTGTATGAGCAAATCTTGTGATGGTATCCCCATTTCCATCCTTTCTGTCCCCAACATGCTGAGGGCCCTCCTCAGTGGGATTGCTGGATGAGTCCGTGGGATATGGGGTTTTGAATTGTACAAGCAGTAGCCATTTATTTTCTCGGTGCTGTTGATAACAGGGCAATGTCTTTGGATATTCTCCCCCAGCATGGCTCTTACAATCTTTCTGACCCCTCTTCTGCAAAGTTTCCTGAGTCCAGAGACTCTTAAGAGCTCAACACTAAAGCAGACTTAATACCCACCATGGCTCAGGGAACTGTTGGTTGCTTGCACAACTCATAGCCCACCATCCCAGGGAGTATTCTGGCAATCCCATTAGGGGACTCTTCAGTGGAGTAGGGGCTGAGAGGTGGGAAATTGGGTACCAACATAAGACTTGTACATACAGAGTTTCTACTTATTAATAAAGACACATACACACACAGAGAAGTGAACAAAAGAGAGAGCAGGAGGGGGTCATTCGTGTGCTTGAAAGCCCCAAAGTTTCATTCAACCTTTGCATTCATGAAGGAAGAAAATGTGGGAGGGGAAAAAGAAAACAGGAATAATATTACCACATAATAAATTCCACTTTTTTCTTCTCTTACCACTGAAATACAGTGCTCCTAAACTGAAAGGAAATGCATGGAAAAGTTATCAGAAGGGTAGATATGATTTTATTTTATTTCTTCTGACTTTCTAAAATGGTCTATGATAGGTATAAAATATATTGTACACTATAGAAATGTTAAAACTTTATAGAAACTTTTTACTCTTCCTTATCTTATTAATGCCTGCAGTCATTGTTAGCTAGCTAATACCAGGTAATTCTATCAAGTTGCAGTGGTTTAATTCAGGTGTATCCCCATACACTTATGTGTTATGAATGTCAGGTCCCCAGTTGGTGACAATTTGGGAAATGGAGTCTCCTTGAGCTAATTTATTGTTGGGGGTGGGCATATGGGCCTTAGAGCCAGCTTCCTCTTGCCAGTGTTTGGTACACTCTCCTTTTGCTTTTGTCCATCTGACATTATCCAGGAGGTGATGTCCAGCCTCTTTCTTCTCAGTTCACAGTTTTTCCTGCCAACATGGAGCTCCCCCTGGAGTCTGTAAGCCAAAATAAACCCTTTCCTCTCACAAGCTGCTTTGGTCAGGTACTTTCTGCCAGCAACAAGACGCTAACTGTAACACAAGTGCTATAGTAGTTTATGAGGACCAAGTCCTGTGTCACATATGTCTATTAGAAAAAAAGGCAGAATGTTTGTGTTTTAAGCAGATTTCTTTAGAGGAAGGGAAGTGATACAGTGTGTGTGTGTGTGTGTGTGTGTGTGTGTGTGTGTGTGTGTGTGTAGTGTGTGTGTGTGTAAACATAGATAGTATAAAGGGGATTTTCTAAAATGGTTTACATGATAGATTCTGGGTAGTCTTCTTATGACCATCTGCAGGCTGCAGTAACTCCTTCATCCATGAACCTGGATGTTCAGCAGTCCCAACCTGCTACTGAAGGCCTGGAGGATTCTTGGAAGGTTTACTAGTCTTTAGTTTGTATTGGAACCTGAAGAGGCTGGAGTCAGATGTCAGTGAGGAAAGTTAAATGCAGCACATATGCTCACCAGCAAAAAACACAGGCAGACAAGCAGGGCCACTTTCCCTCAGAAATGAGCAAGAGTGCTACCTCCAAAGCAAATCAAACAACCCCTACAAGGGTAATTTAGACAGACACCTAGGACACTCAAAATTGCCAAAGCAGAAACCCAGAGACACTTAAGAGCTCAAAGGTAAAACAGATTTAAATCTCACCCACCGTGGCTCACAGAATCTTTTGGAAAAGGGGGAGGAAAGAGTGTAAGAGCCATGGTGAGGGGGATAAACAGAGGCATCGCCCTCCTTAAAAAATGTCTTCTGCTTGGCCATTTCATAGCCCTCCATCCCATGGACTGTTCCAACAATCCCACTGAGGAAGGTCATCAGTGGATTGGGGACAGGGAGAGGGGAAATGGGGATACCAATGCAAGACTTGTTCATACATTGTTTCTACTTATCAACAGCAAATAATTTAATTTATTAAAAAATACTTCAGGCTATGGAGGACATATATTCTCATTCAAACCACAGCAAGAACCATGCAATCAAGTTACATAGAATATCACAAAACAATTTCATAATGTTTTAGCTAAGTTTACATTTTTGTGTTGAACTGCATTCATAGCTATTTGGGCTGTGCTATCTGGTAGGGACACCCTTGTCTCGATAGAAGAGGAAAAAAATGAAGAAGAATCAAGGGTACAGTATCAGTACCTACACAACCCAACTGGCCCCGATGATATAATGTCTCCACAGAGCAAGTGCCTCCATTTCCTAACCAACTTAAATCACTCCCTGGGAGTATGTGGAGAAGAGCCTGAAAGCCAGTCTTTTACTCAACAACATTAAGTCTGCACAGACAACAGTTGTGCTAGAACACTTGTTTTGAAAATAGGAATTTGTGATTGATATATTAGATAACAATTTGAGCATAATTAGTTTCACATTTGCTTATGCAAAAATATGCCCAAGTAATACTACATAAAGTTATAAAAACCATATCTAACTGAACACATCACAGAAAAGCACAAAAACATGTAGACACATTTACCTCAAACGTCAGTCCCTACCGCCTTTCAGTGCATGTGTTATGAACCACTGTTTTTCGTTTTTTGGAAACATGTATGCTGCACCATAGAACGGGCTTGCAAGGCTATTCTCTCAGCCTACTAAAGAAGGCAGATACATTTAAACACTATGTATGTCATTACAGTAACATCGTCTCAACAGTTATTGAAAATTTATACTTTTGCAAATCTTACCTCTGAAAAAAAATCAGTCAAGAAGATGGGCAAAGGTATTAGAATTCTCCTGTGAGGATGAAACTTTAGTAATTAAGATGGAGATATTGTTGGTGATATTCTTATCCACTAGCTTCAAGCAGAAGCATAATCAGAAAACATTGATGTATGGAAATCAGAAGTCATTATTGGTATTTATGGCAATGAGAATATGTAGGAGGGAAGGGTCTGTATTCTCACCTTGAAGAAGTTCTTGATCATTTTGTCCATAAGAATTTGAGGCCCAATGTAGCTGCTAATGAGTCATGGTTGCATTAAAATAAATGTTAATATAGTTATGTGGCCAGTATAATTTGAATATTTTCTAGGTGGTATCTAAGCAAAGAAGTTTTGAAATAAAAATAAGTCCTTAACTGGCAATTCTGATTGTATGTAGAGTTATTTATCTTGCTAAGACAGGCAAATATATTATCTGAATACATACTACTAAATGATGCTACAAATTTGAATATTCCCTAAGGTTAAACACTTTGGTAAGTTCTACTTAAATGTGTATTATTTTAAGACTATTTGTCACATATCCTTAATTGAAAGAGTATGAAGAATATTGGATCACCTTTGAACTTCTTATTAAGTCATACTTTAAAAAATAAGATTTTTAGCAGACCTAAAAGTGCCTTGGAATGCAAGTTTCTCATTCACATGCCCTAAAGATTAAGATCTTCCTGGAATGTGAAAATGTTAAATCAACCGTAGTCTGTGGGTAAAATAAAGCTTGTGTTATATCAAACCTGAATGTCATATACTTCAAATATGTATTACTTCTTTGAAATCTGCAATGTCCCTGGTGCTTTACCTCACAAATGTGTTCTATTTTCTTCCTCCTCTTCCTCCTCCTCATGCATTACCAATGATCCCTAAGTGTTCCCAGGTTCTTGGTATCTTACTCAGAGACTTTAAGAAAGGTTCACACAAATAGTTATACAGAAAGACACTATTGAGAGCAAAGCAATTGTAAAGGTGTAACCACACTGCCAAAGGGGCAGCAGACCACTCAGAGAGCACTCAGGTGTTCTGGAAGTGGTCTGGGGCTTCACTCAAAACCAGTACAGACTGGATGGTCCCTTGCAGTTCTGATCCCAGATCTATTTAGGAATATGTTTCAATGGGTACTGATCATGGGAGAGGGAAAAAAATGAGTTCACCATGTGGATGAAGTGGTTTGTATGTGTAGCTCAATACAGGTGGGGATCCCAGGTCCCAACAGGTTGCTAAGTACATTGTGTAAGAGAAGGGTGTGTTTAGTGCAGTTTGTTTAGTGTGTTTGAGGCAGGGTCTCATTGTTCAGCACTGCATTCTTCAGGCTAGCTGGCTCGTAAACTTCTAGAGGACTCTCCTGTCTCAGCCTGCTAGTAGACTCTCTAGGGTTACAGATTCTGGTATTATCCCATCCTTCATGTGGGCTCAGGGGTCCAAACTCAGGTATTCAGACTTGTGCAGCAAGTGCTTATCCATTGAGTTCCTTCATCTTCTGGGCCCCTACTTTCTTAACAAGTTGTCTAAGTGTAATAAGAACTCAGAATCAATTGATAAATTTGTTTTTAAATTCAGGCCCGGTATTTACACACATACAAAGTGTACATGTGAACCAAAGTAATAAAAAGTCTCCTTGATTTTTTTTATAGAGCAGACTCATTTGGCCTATAAGATCCTGTCACTGCTCACATGATGGATAAGGGTTTTCATTTCTCCTTCAAACAGTCATGGGCCCTATTGTTTCTACCCCTTAGTTTCAGAGGAAGCAGGAGTTCCTCAACAAGGTCCATTGGTGGTTCACAAAGGCACAGCTACAGCTGCCATAAATCAAACACTGGTGGCATTACTGAAGTGAAGAAACAGTGATAGAAGGAACATTTTCTTCAGCCTTGCAGAGAGAGTCAAGTCTACAGTTGAATGAAATCGCTTACTCGTGAACACAAGTAAGGCTGCTGGAGCAGTTCTCTTTGGAAGTGATTTAACTCGTCTATGCTAAGATTTAAGAACTGTCCCTAAATCCAGAGGCAGAAGCTGACTTCATCCCCCACCTAGAAGAATTGCCAAGGGAAAGCTGTTTCCTAAGCCTCTAAGCTCTGTGCAAAGCTGAGCTGGGACATCTTGAAGGCAGTGAAAGGAAATGAGGCAAACAAGTGAACAGTGAATCCTACAGGACCCGATGCTCCTACGCCTCCACAAGAGCATGGAAACCCAGAGCTGCCTGTGGACTGACATCTGCCTACAGTACTCTGTAATCAAAATTGACTTTTCTGAAACCTGCAGATAAATGGAGTTTCAAGTGGATAAAATGTTATTGCTATTTATACAGTATAATTATCTGGAGGAATTTTTTTGAATACTCTGTAGAGTCAATAAACCCGTTGAATTTAATTTTGAATTCTCTGTCTGTAAGGGGTTCTATTTGCCCCTTAACTTTGAGGGGTTTTTTGTTTGCTTTTGTTTCGCTTTTTTAAAACAAATTATTTACTTTGTAGAGTGTTTTTTTTTTCTTCTCAACAAAATTGAGTAGAAAGTACAGACTTCTTTTTTACTTGCCCCCGCAGCTCCAGGGTCATCCCATGTCGCCTGCATTTTATTATTCTTCTGGAGCTTTCAAAAAATTGTCTTAGGTGAGTCTCATCTCTCTTTATTTCCCCAATCTCCCTCTTTACCCCATTTCCCCTCCCATCAATATCCTCATCCTCCTGTCTACATGGGCATCTGTCTTTTTGCCCTGCCCTCAGCCCTCTTCCCGATCACCTCTTCATACGCTCTCTCGGTTACCATTTTATAAGTTTTTCCCACAATTGAACCTATATACATACATACATATTTATAGATATTATAATATAGTTAGGATTCACATATCAGAGATCATAAGATTTGGGGCTTTTCTGGGCTTGACTTAACATTTAATAAAGCACCTCTGTCCTGTTGACTTTTACATATAATTCTCCCTGGGTATTCATTCTTTTAATACCTGAATTACCCTTCACTATTTTTTTGTCTTCACACATAACCTAAGAATATGTATATGTGTGTGTGACATGTGTGTATTGTATGCACACATGTGTGTATTATATAATTTCAAAACACTTTATAATTTTTTAAACAGAACATTCCCATAACTCTAAACAGTATTTATACAGGGTCATTATAAAGATGTATGATTTTAATAATGAAGGCTCTAACAATTCAGAAAAGTCCTCAATTTTTAAAAATGAAAATAATTGAAACAAGCATTCTTCCTGACTCACATGCATTCTGATGAATGAGAGGCAAAGCTTCTGGAAGGAAAGAAGAGAACAAAGGAATGAACCCAAGTTCCAATCTCAGTATTCCTGACCACCTGCGTGAATAGGAAGTCAATCTGTCTTTCATGTACAAAATAGTGAAGTGTGGTGAGTGATCTCTAAGGTTCCTTTGTAACCTTAAAATTTCATGACAATAGAATAGCTATTTCATAACAATTTGCCTTAAATTGGGATGTTTTCTCAACAGATACATCTTAAAGTTTCTGTCAACAAAGTGACCATCACTGTGAAGTTGTCACTGGCTGAAAACCTGGTAAGTTAAAGAATAAGTTGGTATGTAGTGATTTGATTGTTCCCCTTGGGAAAAGAAATATAAAACAGTAACTTTTCAACATATCAGTTACCAGTCACACAAATAAATATTGAAAAGAAGGGCAGGTTGTAGCTCAGTGGTAGGGCGTTCACTCAGCATGCCCAAAAAATATTGGAAGGAGGAATAGGATGGTTGACTCTGGTTTGAACATCAGTTTAAAATTTCTGGTAAGATCAAGAGAATAATAGATAACAAAACTTACAGAGTGGCTAATTTCAAAATCCTGGAGCCAATATTGGTATACTTATAAGAAATCTTGCAACACAAAAGATAGTCTTGATAATAGTCATATTCTTAAAAAAAAACACTATTATTTATGACGTGTAGATAAGTTTAAAAAGAGATTCTGAATAGGAAGAAATATTAGAAATTCATTAAAAATTTATTTTAAGGCTAGAGAAATGGCTCAGCAGTTAAGGTACTTGCATGCAAAACCTGACAACCTAGGTTTTATTCCCCAGTACTCAGATAAAGCCAGATGCACAAAGTGGCACGTGCATCTGAAGTTCATTTGCAGCAACAAGAGAAGCTGGCATGCCTACCATCTCTCTCCCTCTCCCTCTCTCTCTCTCTCTCTCTCTCTCTCTCTATCTATCTATCTATCTATATATATATATATATATATATATATATATGTGTGTGTGTGTGTGTGTGTGTACATATATGTGTATATGTATCTCCCACTCTTTTTCTCTCTCTCCCTCACTCTTTTCTAATAAAATATTTTTTATTTATTTTATTTGTATTTTTCTTTCATTCAAATATGAGTGGTAATGCCATATTTTTGTTACAATGCATTAAGTTCTTTAACATGTCATATGACATAATATACTTCAACAGTATATTGCCATTTATGTAGCTATTGCTCTTGTCATAGACATCATGTTTATAAGTAATGTGAAAGCTTCATCATAATTGCACTGACAACTTACTGCAACTTCACATTCAAGGTACATCATAGAGTGATGACATTTTAAAGTGGGCAAAATATAGTATATGTAAGCCGGATATAGGATCCTTCCAACAACTTGTCTTTTCCTGGTGTTAACTTTGAAAAGGTCATCAGCTCTTCTTGGACTTCTTGCTAAAAATCATCTTCTACCAAAATGTTTTAGAGCAATTTTGACTTTACTAAAGACTTCCTAAGAGAAATGAAGAGCATCATACTACTAATTACATATTCTCTCCTAGACAAAATAAAATCCCCATCCAGCCCATTCTTCTTTCCACTTCTTTGTTGAGTTTGTTCCTCTTGCCTGTATTATCCTTTCCTTCTTCTAGCTTTGTGGATTTGTAAATTACTAGAGCTCTCCAGTATCTCTATAACATACCTTAATGCCTTTCTTTTTGACATCTCTGATTAAATGAATTTTCATACTTCTGCTATAAAGATGAAAATGCCTTCAAGTTACCTGATTTTTTTTCTTTCTCAATTGGCAATACTTGTAATAGAAATAGAGAAAGATGAAGACCCCAGTTGGTAATTTGAAGCAGAGATCTTTTTTCTGGAAACTTATAATACTATACTCATGGACCTTACCATGATTCCCAAATCATAAAATTGTGAACTAAAGCAAGAGAAAATATATCTAGACTAGAGGAAAAAATGGCACACATGATGTTTGCTGCAATAAAAACTAACATTTAACAATAAAGAATCAACTGTGTGATTTATTAAATGAAGGTTTCCCTAGGAATTTTTAACTCTGGAGTCCAAGACTTGACTGTACATTTTGCTTTAGGGGTTAGATTTAGTTCATAAAAATTTAGTTCATTGATGGCTATTAAACCTTTTGAAAGGCTTTTACTTGTTTATTTATTTGTCTCTCACAGTAAGCCTGTAGGGATAAATATATAGAGGGAAAATTGGTTGTTTGCCTAGAAAGCATCTATATTCCTTTCCCAAAGAAATAAAATGTTGATTCCCCTCTATGGAATTCCCTATTTCCCCACATTCTGCCAATACTGTTTTGAAAGTGTTTGACAGTAGTAAACCCTGATTAGCCTGAGCCATCCTGAGGTCCCAGAAATTATTAGATTAACACACAACCTTATATGTTGGGGCTTCTGGGAAAAAGAAATGGCTTCTGGCATTAGGAGAATGAACTGCTCTGAAAATGCTCCAGCACCCTAGTCCTGTGACGGGAGCCAGCTGTGGCCAAAGACACCTAGAGGAAGCTTCTTGGAGAGTTGTGCTTGCCACCTGCTTTAATTCTTAATCAAGCCTCTCCTGGAGCCAGAATTCCGCAGAGTTTTTAGTTATACAATCCTAGAAATGCATCTTAGTTCAGTCATTCTAAATGTATCTTGCTTACAACATAAAGAGTCCTTACTACTATAATGCAAGTCTGCAGCATCTAAGATAAGAATCCATCCTGTTTACTTCCTCATTTTTATACTCATTTATTTTTTAATCATTTACCGAAGTACCATTATGTGCCAACCACTGGCAGTAGAATAATGAACTCTATTCAGATTCCAGTCACAAAGAGGATAAGATAAAGGAGTAAGCACAAATGACACAATATAATGTGGGTGACAGTAGAAGGAACTACCAGAAGACAGGATGAATAAACTAATTCTGCCTATGAGGGTCAGTAGGCTCAGCAGGCAAGAAAGGGACATTCTGAGAGGCATGAAAAAGCATCAGATCTTTTAGCTCTTCTAAGAAACCATTAGAAGGTTCTGGTGTGTTGCATATGGGTGACTGAGGTAAGCATGGAGAGATGGCTGGAAAGGTGAAATCCTTTGTCAGTTATAATGGGATACATATATCTGGTTGCCAAGGGCTTAAGTACAAAGGATGTCTGTCTGTCCCAAAGCTTAGAAAGATGCAGACATTTTACACAAGAGATGCATGACTGTGTGTTCTTTGTTTTGTCAACTTAAGCTCCTGACTCCTTGAGATTCTGGCCAGTTATTCACCTATCTAACCCTGTCTCTCCTCCCCCACTCTGCTGCAAAGAGGAATTGGAAGGCTGGTGCTGGTAGACTCCTGTGGTATGGTGCATTTCACATACTCATCTGTGCTCTGGAAAATGGTTTGAAATTCTCTATGGAGATTGATGACAGAAAGGTCAACAATTATGCAAAATGAAAAATGGGTTGGGAGCAATCAGGCTGCACAGCTGCTGCAAGTGAATTCTCTGAGACCCTCTGCCAGGTGTCTGTGTCCCTTCCCAGTGGCCCCAGCCAATCTCTCAGTTAACGGATATTCCTAGACAGCCTGGGAAGATGCTGGATCTAAGCAGACAAATCAGAGAGGCACAGGCACAGGTCTTCTAGAGTCTTCATTGAAGGCTTCAATGAAAGGAGTAAGTTGTTAAATAAGGAACCAAGATTTAAAAGTCTAGCTAAAGGCCAGAAAGCTTCAGTGCATAGCCATGAAAACAACCGAGTCCATGTTCTGTTCTGTAAAAACAACACCTAGTTACAGCTTTCTGTGAAGTGGGAGTGTCAGGCAGGTGAAAGATGCAAGAACAGAATTGAATCACATGCAAAGCCCACGCATGGCAATGAGCCATCCTCAACATGTACCAAATGTTGGGCTGTGATGCTGAATGTTTTCTTAAGAGGACAGTTTCCACACATGTCACAAAGGACTTGCTTCAAAGTACATTCTAGAAGATAGGTGACCTCCAAGTGATGAGGACCAGCAAAGTAAATGATAGAAAAAATGGAAAGAAAGACTAGAAACCAAGTCAGTTCAATCTAGCTCTCTACTTTTCCGTGGAGATGGAAAAGCACAAAGATGGTTGTAGTAGGCAAACCCCAGTTCCTCAAGCAGGGTTTCTAGGGTCTTTACAAACCCACAGTCCAAGAAGGAGCCCATCTAGCTTTCCATAATGTCAGTGTTTTACTCAGCTCATACTGCTATAAAAGGATACAATAGACTGGGCAGTTTATGCAACTGAAATGTTCCTACAGTGTTGGGGACTGTGCACCAAAGATCAAGACCTTGTATAAGAGATTTTTTTCCTGACTTGAGACAACCATCCTTTCTGTCTTTTCACATGGTCTTTCCTTTGTGTGTGCACGTATATATGGATGAAGAGGAAGGGGGAATGAGATAAGAAAAGTAAGATGAGAAGAAAAGGGGAGAAAGAAGAGGGGAAGGGAGGAGAGGAGAGCTCTTCCTCTTCTTACAAGGCTACCAGTGTTATAGCTGTGGGACACCAGCGTTATGACTTCACACAACCTTGAGTACCCCTCACAAACCTGATCTTCACATATAATTACACTGTAGACTAGGGCTTTTAGCATATAATTTGGTAAGTTGATGGGGAGAAAATTCAGTCCATACTAGCCAATTTTACTTAAAAAGTGGGAGTTAAGGGAATTGGATTTTTACAGGGAGAGTGGGAATTTGTTTGGTTGATTAATTTTTTTTCATCAAATTAAACTGAATTCTTTATGTCTTATAAATATAAATGTCAAAAGCATTTTAAAAGGGAACAGTAAGACTTCTAGTTACACTGTGATAATTCTGAGGGCATGGCCTCTAGGATGTTTTGATGGCAGTTTTTGAGACGTGTCAGTGCGGTGGGATAGAAAGAGAAGCAAGCGAGCAGAAGGTCTTGGATCACAGGCAGACAGCAAGAATCCTTGACAGCTGATGATACTGATCATTTTCTGCTAATCACTCCAGACCCACTCTCTACCCTCTCTCCTGCTGTGGGATCAGGAATCCTTAACAGGCTCCACACTCCCCAGCTTCCCACTGCACTCCTACCAGGAGAGGGAGGGAGGTATTTTATTAACCCCCGTTGCTCACTGCTGGGTCCCTGCCGGTGGTCTTGTCTACTAAATGCCACAATCCCAAACCAGTACACCCTTTAGGCACAGCTCCTTTTTCTTGGTGCTAGTTATTTTTTCCTTCCTTTTGCCTTTTCAGTCCAGAATTTGTAATAGCTTCCCACTGCTCCACAAGTGCAGCACAACCTCTTAATGCTTAATATGGAGACCACCACACCTTTGAAAAGTGTCTTTCCAGGGCTGTTGTTATAGGACAGTGACCTGTGCTTTCTTTCTTGTTTTTAATAAGAGAGGATCCCCTGAGCCTTTTAGGGCCCACATTTGGTGTTATACCCTTGAAATTCCTATTGTTTCTTTAACAGTAGGCCCACATTTTTATTTTTTACTGGCCCCTGAGTTCAAATGTGGCATCTGCTCCCTGTGAAGACTCTGCCTTATCTATTTTCCCACTTAGAGGTGAAGACACTCCTATTGACTTTGTTAGGGGGCAGCAACTCTTTCCTTGAAAAAAACCAGGGGCCTGGGCTGAGGAGATGTCTCCGCGAATAAAACACTTGCAGTGTAAACATTAGTATCCAAATTTGAAACCACAGAAAGCCAACACCCACATAATGCCAGAAGCTGTAGGGCTAGAATTGTGTGATTCAGTTCTGCTGTAGGGCTAGAGTTGTGTAATGCAGTTCTCCAAGAACGACCCACTGCCATCTTTATCAGAAGCAGTTCAGCTTCTTGCCAGATACTCTCCAGATTAGACCCTCATAGAGAGAAGAGATTGGGAAAGGTGTCAGATGCTCACCTGAGATCCTGATGGCCCCCATGCCTGCTGTATGCAATGATACACCAGGTCTCATAGCCTGGGGGAAGATAGACTATACAGATGATGAATGATGAGGCACAGGGACCTCCAGGTAAGCAGCTACCAGGAGGTATTGAAATAAGACTTTTCCATGCCGTGGATCCTTTACCTATGGTCTGTAAGGAAACTCAATAAACTCATTAGTTTGCAAAGTAGCCTTAGATAATACATGAATGAATAACCATGTTCCTCTAAGAACAGTTAGTTACTGTTGTTTGCAGTCTAGATAAGTGGATTTTAAATTGATCCCACAAACAGTATACGCCGAGGGCTTATTATAGCACAGATTTCTGGGTCGCACTCCCAAAGCTTCTGCTTCCCAGATGAGCTCAAGAAGTCTGAGTGAATCAGAGAAACTGCAGTTGTCGTTTCTCAGGTGAGGCTGGTGTGAGCCCCACTCTGTGAGAACCACTGGTCTAGACAGTGTACCAGAATTCAAAGAGCACAGCTCTGATGCCAGGCAGCCTGTTTGCATCCTATTATCTGAGTAACCCTGGGTGGTAGAGTTTCTTGATATTTCCTAGCCTTGTTTTTAGAATCAGAACACAAATGACATCAATTTCATGAGGTTCAAAAGATGTGAAGTGCTTAGAAAAGTGACTGGCACATTAGTGGTCATCCCTCCGAGACTGCTAAATCTTCTTGATGCCAGCTGACACTGTCTCATTTTATTCTCCCAACATTCCTGGGTAGATAGATGTGCTTGCTATTCTAGAGATAGGGTAGCTGGTGCATGAGTTCTTAAATATACTACCTGCAACATATAGCTGGCAAAGAGCACACTCCAGGTCCTTGCACTGCTCTCCCTTCTTCATCTCCAGTTCTTCCTGATGGCTGGACTGTAAGTGCATAAGGCAGGTGGGACTATGTTAGCCGGGTAGCCTCACAGAATCTCCAGTCTTGGCCTGGAACTCTCTCATGGGTGATATCCTTCTGCCTTTGATACTCCCTCCTGGGCTTCTTCAGGCTCTTCTGGTATCAAAGGAGCCCTCTGCCTCCATACAGCCTTTGCTACCACATTTTTATCAAAAGCTCTGGCTACCATGAAACTTCCCTGGGCAAGGTTAGGAGAGCTTATGACAACATTTGATGACAATGGTTTACATGTCTTACATATCTCATTTCATTTAAACCTGAATATAATTCTATATAATAAGTACTATTATCTTTATTTGATGAATGAAATTGGCCTATACCACTCAATTTGTAAGCAAACATACCGGCTTTTAAAGGCAGATACCAGTGCTTCCATATTTTCTATGATCTTATCGCCTTATGCAATTGAGAAACAAACCAAAATTAAGGAAAGAGAACACTAGTTAATATTACAATTAAAAATATAAAGTATCAAAGATGCTGCTTGGTCTCTATAAATTGCTCAATTTCTCTGGATGGGGATGGGGAATATATCTGATTAAGAGAATCCATACAACTCTGGTATGCAAAGGTATATTTACCCATTTAAATCAGGAAAAAACCTGTGTGTGTCCTGGCAAGTAAGTGGCTTTTGTGAAAATAAGGGAGACATTTTTAAGATGAAAGGCAGAGCTGGAGTGGCTTTGACCTCTTATCCTTAAAAAATGAAAAGGAAGGATAATCAAATGTACACTGAAAATATAACAACAAACAAACTCTGAAGTGACATTTGGGCAGGGTGGTAGTCTTCTGGTGTGTGACAATGAATGCCTGTTCAGCTGGCTTTTCCCAAAGCCAGAGCTAAAATGTCACAATGCATCTTATTTTCTATTTTCAGCATGCATTCCAAGGAGAGACTGACGTCCAGTACTGCTCTCTTGCCCAACTTTGAAAATAACATCAAAGAAGGGAGGAAAGAAGGGGAAGTTTAGAACTGGCTCTACCTCACTGACTTCTCTCCTGCAGAAAGCACAAACCTTGAGTGAGGAAGAAGCAGAGGAGAAAAAAAAGATGGCTGTGACATAATCTCCAGGTAAGACATCTAAACTATCATGTTTACCTGATACCCTGAAAAGGGATTATTTGAATAACATTTAAAAGCCAGAAGATTGTGCATCAATTTACTAGTTACTAAAGCTAACAGTCTTTGGAACAAAGAATAGCTATCATTTGGTGACTTGGAGGTTTGAATCCTGCCTCAAAGAAAGGCATAACCAGCATGACCCTTTCCTTTCTAAAACTAACCCCATCGTTTGAGCTTTGAAGTTCTCTGGGCCCTACCTATATCTTTAGTCTTATCTTTCATTACTCATTCCCAGCTGTGTCTTCCCATATGGTCTTATTTCATCATTGCCTACAGTGGGACTATACCCAAGTTGTTCTCCCTTTCAAGGCTATGATCCTTTGGGTCTTTATAATTGCCTGCTGAGACTTGCCTCTTCTCCTACTCCTCTTTAACCTTTGTGAATCTGGGCCATGTTTAATCAATGGATTTGTGGCCAGTTAAACAGTATAAAACCAAAATGTATTTTAAAAATTGCCCATGGTCTTCACTTCTATAGTAAATCTTGATACTACTATTTTCTTCCAAGGGAACTATTATACTGATTAACCAATTGGTCCACGCTTATGCAAACGTTCCATTTACCTAGGTTGCCACTGGGGCACTCTTTTGAAAACAAAAGCCTCTTCTCCTGCCCAACTCTACTTTGAATCTTTCCACCCCATCATTCAAAAAAAAAAAAAAAACCACCATGATCCCCAAATATGCCATCACTAGTCATATGGCCATGTTTCTTTCTTAAACAGAATTATTCATCTTTTTTCTTAACCTGTCTATACTCTAATAATTCTTCACACCACAGCTCACATGTCCCTTCTATTAAAAGTATTTCATCATCAGACATTGTCACACTCCTCTCTAGTGTCCTGCTGTCCTCTTCCCGAGGCTTGCAGTATAATTCATACTATTATTTGTTTGTATGTTTCCCTCATCCTCTGGAGGATTAACTTGAAGTCAAGTGTTTCTTGTCTTTGGGTCCACAGAAAAATAACAGTATAAGCAATATTCCTTATGTCTTTACTGAACTCCAATTTAACATTACAATTCTCATAGTTATTCACTAGCCATCCTAGCAGATCTGTGAGATACAAAATGTCTCAACTTTAGGAGATGAAAATTGAGGCTCACAATGGTAGGTGGCTAATTCAAAATCTGCTAGGTGGCTGGTCTAGACTAGAAGTCGGATCTTAAACTCCTCTTGCAGTTCAGCATCTCTATTCGAAGTATCATGCCAAAATAGAAACTAGAATGATTATTTCACTATAGTCCTGAAGAGAAATAAAGGCTGGCAAACATTCTTCCCTTATTTGCAAGACTGTATTATGACCCACTGAAAATGAGCATTGCAAACATTACCTTCAGTGATGTGACATAAAGGTAGCTTCCTTTATTATCATTGTTTAAACATTTGGGTAGTAGTAAGCAAATATACCTCATCCAGCATATGCTTTCTGTCAAACATATATCCTCTGTGCAAATGTTATGGAGTTATCTTTATTGAATGTTATTTATTCAAAAGGCAGAAGGTACTAACATGAATAAAATAATGAACAAAACTGGAGTGTGAAAAAACAGCTTAATTACATAGGTCAAGAGTCCTTAGTCAGACAAGCAAAAAGGCTTACTATTATTAAAAAAATCACTTTATAAAAAGTAGCAACTGGCATTGGGGATATTTTTTATAACATATTAAAATAAGATCTGTTATATATCCATTATATAAAGTCTTTCAAATAGAAGAAATCTTTTCCTGCAGTTTTTGCAGTTTGAGAATGTCAAAATCAGTACAATAAAAATATGGCCAAGTGGGAAGAACATGATTATATATGAATAATATTGATATATATGGATAATGATGTCTACATGTCTTCATATGAATATTATACAATATATATATATAATCTACATGTCTTCATATGAATCTAATCTCTACCACTTATAATATGGGTGACTGAAATTTTATTTCTTTATTCTGCATCTCCTTGCTTTTATTGTGAAAATTGTAATGAGGGATAATATTCCTGACCTTGCCTAATGCCATGTGACAAGAAGCTTGGAACAACACATGCTCACTCAGTAAATGCATATTCTTCTGATACAATCTACATTGGATTATTGTCCTCTTCAAAACATGGATTTCCAGGAGAAGATGTTAGAAAAAAAATAAAATGATATGGTCATCCTCTATTTCTATCCCAGATTCTATAATTCCCTTTCTGAAGCATCATCACATGCTAATAATGCCAAGAACTCGCCTCTGTTGCACAGGGAACAAGTCTATTTGAAATCAAAAGAAAGGGGGGAGACAGAAGGTAAAGATCTAAGATTATAAAACCAATATATGTATCAGAGCTAGTCTTTTCTCCTTTTCCTCTTTGCAGTCCCTCTATTCAATTTGAACCTTGCTGGAGCACTGCATCTCAGCACTGTATCTCAACTGGAGGTCATAAGACACCAGGCAATGCCAGGAGACAATATGGGCTTCCCACTTGTGTGTGCACATGGTACATGGTGTACAAGCCAGGAATGCCATAAAACATCCTACTGTGCACAGAACAGAGCTCCATGTCGCAAACTCATCTGATGTAAAATGTCACCAGGGCTCAGATTGAGCGGCTCTAGCTGAACAAGACTAGACACACATAATGGGCAAAGGCCTGAATCCAATCCAGTGAATAGCTGCTCTGCTCTTGGTACGAAGCCCTTTACTATGTCCTCTGGAAAAGTGACCTGAGAAGTTCAGAAGAGCTCAAAAGTAGGAAAGAAAAATTTAGCAGTTGGGCCTCCAGAGCATTTATGTGGAAAAGTCTGTCCTGATCAACATTCCCGTTTCCTGGAGTTAGGTTTTCAGGAATTCTTTTGCTATAGGGCATAGTAACAGTTATGGCAGAGATACTTTGTAAAAATTTCATGTTTTCAGGAGCAATTAAACATCTTTTTGAAAGTCACCACTTTGCTTGGCTAGAAGCTATCTCTGAATAGAGCTGCCTAGAGGGAAAGTTTCACTCTGTTTTGAAAATTAATTAAAAATTTAGCTATTTCTACTAGAAAATGAAAGGTAAAGAAGTTGAGGCTATCAGCCTTGTTTTGTGGAGGAAAATACAAATTTATTTTTCTATACTTTTTATATTTTAATTTCTAATACTACAATGTGATACTTTTTCTATTTTACAACTTGACCACATTAAAAATATACTAGGGATGGGTGGAAACGATGAGAAAGAAGAAAGCAGATGTCAAATTTCTTCTTGGCAGTTCTTTGTCCAGGAAGAGGAAGAAACTAGGAAAAATTTCTAGGTGTGACAGATAGCCCACATTTTCCCTCACCTAATTCTCTAGTGCACTGTAGCTTCAACAAAATTGCATCAAATTGAGTGTTTATCTTTCTCTGATTCCTGACTGTGGCCACCTCACATGACTTCCCCATCATGATGGACTACACTCACAACCTGACTGAGAGTTTAACATTATTTACAACCAATTCTATGGGTATTTACAAGAACATCTCTCCTCTCCTCTCCTCTCATCTCCTCTCCCCCCCCTCTGTCTCTCTGTGCATTGTATGTGTATTTGTGAGATAGGGAAACTATGGGCACAACAGTGCATTTTGCCTTTGCAAAAGACCTGCAGATATATGTGCCACTCTGCATCTGGTATGTGAAGGTGGGCACTTGGGAATAGCACCTGAGCCAGCAGTCTTCTCAAGCAAGCACCTTTAACCACTGAGAAATCTCCCCAACCTATAGGTATTTTCTTTGATAATAAGACTACTGTTTATGTTTTAATGATGGTGCTTCCATAAGCACAGCTCCTCTTGTAATGAGCAAGTATGTAACCCATTGACAACCACTGCTGAGAGGCACAGAGAGGATCCGATCTTAGTCAGGTCCACCTTCCCAGCCAGAAAAAGTGAAACCTTCAGAGAAACCTGTTAAGCCTTTTCAGAGGAACAGAATTTAGGAGATCTATAGGTAAAGAACCACTTACATACTATGACATGAACTTGTCAGACCTTTTTCCCCCAGGACAGACTTTTTACATCCTCCAGACCCATTACAGAGAAAGCATGGAGGGAAAGATTATCTCCAGCTTCGGTGATAACAGCATATCAAGCTTCATAATTAAACAGTGACTGTGCCACTGAGTCCATTGTAGTGTCCAGGAAGAAGCAACAATGACCACGGAGACTGAAAGGTTATGTAAACTTGCCCTTAAAGCAGAAGAAAGAATTTATAGGCAGTGCTAACCCCAAATTCTTTAGCATGAATGTCAACTGCTTCTCTTATTATGTTGTCCATCCAAAAACCTCTCTTAGGAAAGCTTCTGGAATCAAAGACCTGTGAAGATGTCCAGGAAATCCTAGCAAAGTATGATGCCATGGGCCTTCCAGAGTCAGTGGCAGTCTGTTCTATGGCAACACCAAGGAAAACAAAGACTTTCCAACAAATTCTCTTTAGAAGCAGTCTCTAGACAAGGGGTAAACATGGCAGAAAACTAATGCTATAGAAGCAATTCATAGACCTATAAATTTTAATCAGAATGTTCTGAAAGTGAAAAAAATTTATGGTGAAAACAGTCCTTTTACTTGGGCTTATCAAATTGGTGCCAGTGTTCAGATCAAAGTTTCCGTTGCCATACCTTCAGGCAGAATTGTTTTAGTTTGCTCTGTTTACTATTCACCTTAAAGACACTTGGAAATGTGGTCAGGAGGGTTTAGGTTTTGTACTTGTCAAAATAAAGTCTGAATTAAATCACATCAAGGGTTTCAGAGATGGCTCAGCTGTATAGGTACTTGCCTGCAAAGCCTAACCACCTGGGTTCAATTCCCTAGTACCCATGTAAAGCCAAACACACAGAGAGGTGCACACATCTGGTGTTTGTTTGAAGAAACTAGAAGCCCTGGAGTGCCCATTCTCTCTCTCTCTCTCTCTCTCTCTCTCTCTCTCTCTCTCTCTCTCTCTCTCTCTCTCTCTCTGTCTTTCTCTCTCTGCTTGCAAAGAAATAAAACACATCAAATTGACAGCTGTAGCCACTTCCACTGAGTTAATGGAAAAAAAGTGATTTAACTATTAAAATTTCAGAGTCAACATTAAGAGCCAAGACTTTTTTTTTATTCCCACATTAATTCACAGGGATCTGACATCAAATAGGCTGGGTATCACTGCTCACAAAGTACATTCAAGCTTCATGTAAAAGGAGTGTTGGATGTGGACCATCCAAAGACCTATGGCAGCTATGAGGGAAACAATGAGGCACATGTTTGTGCCTGCTGGCCCTTTGGCCAAACAAAACATTTTAATAGGGAGAGACTCACAGGGTCTAGTTGCAAGGGCCTCAACGTTGTGACAGGTGGATATTGCATGTCCAAGTAGATAAACACCCAGAACTTGAAATAGAGACAGAATGTAAACAATGTCTAGGATGGAATTGACATCTAGTGCTATATCAAGACAGCCTTAGAGAGGCTCATGAGGACTACAGTTACATCAAGAAGGACAGCTTGACCAACTATACCATTGGCCACTAATGAATAACAGAGTGGGAAAGAATAACAGGAGCTCCATGTGAGTTTTAATGTGAGACATCTGAGTGAGACCTTACCTGAAGATATGGTCAATTACATATCTGACACCCAGAGATTAGACAAAACAGGATCAGTGGGTGAGGTATTTTATTCATTTGTTTGACATATATTTACCATCAGTGGTAATACATTTTTCCCCACAGAGGAATTCATATAGGCAGTTTCTCACATAGCACTTCATCTTGGAACTCTACATCCTTTGGTATTGGTGAATCTCTGGCATCTTTGAACAGAAGAAGGTTCAGCACACAGGCCAAGTAGTATGCTGGTATCTAAGAAGTTCAGGGAGATGATCACTCATATTTACTGATCACCTGTCAAGCCCACAAAACAATACTATATATAACTGTAATATTAATACTCCATCTACTCTCTAGAAAGAGTGAAGGTCAGGGATATTAAACCCAAACTTTCCCACATGAAGAGAGGCAGAAGACATGAAATTACCTTAACCTTCTGAGCAGGTTCTACTATTCCTCTTCACAGTATAAGGTTCTCTGCACAACAAAGCATTATTGAGCACTACAAGCAAATGGTAGGACTCATCCAAATGACTTTACATGGGTACATGGCATTAGTCCTTGAGGCATGTATAAGAATTAGGCAAATGTAGCCTTTGGCTGAACCAAGGTATTAAGTCACTGAGAATCAAAAGTGACTCAGGAAAGAAGAGACAAAACAGAGTTAAATCTATTGGGCAAATCCTGGTGTCATGGTTAATCTCTGGTTGTCAATTTGATAGGATTTAGAATCAGCATGGACACAAATCTCTGGTCATGTTTGTGAGGGATCCTAACTGTGGACAGCAACATCCTATCAGCTGGGTTCCTTGACTATACAAAACAGAGAAGGGGCTGAGATGACTCAGCAGTCAAAGCCTGCCAGAATGGGTTCTATTCCCTAGTACCCATCTAAAGCCAACTGCACAAGGTGGTGCATGCATCTGGAATTCATTTGCAGTGGCACTGATGTACCTGTTTCTCTCCCTCTCTCTCTCTCTGTCCCTCCCTCCCTCCCTCTCTGCCTAAATCAATTAAGATATTGTGAAATGTGAAAGGTAGCTGAGCATTCGGCGTTCATCTCTCTCTTTACTTCCTGCGGACGTGTACTTGCCATGCTTTCCTCACCATGGTGGACTCCACTTTTCAAAACTAAGCTCAAAATAAACACTTTCCTTTCTTAAACTGTTTCTGGTCAGACATGTTTTCCCAGCAAGGAGAAAGTAGCTGATACATCTAGATTTCACATCCCATTGGGTAAGGATGCTATGGCTTTCTAGGGTTGCTAGAAAGGGAGAAGCTGTTCAGTTAAATCTGAATGTCAGATAATAATGAATTTTTTGTACTCATTAATTTTACTATTCTATGTAACATATCTGAAAAAAATTATCTGAAATTCAGGATTAACTGGGCACCTTATATTTTTACTTGTTAAATCTTGGGCCAGACCTGAGCCACAGATGGGAAAGAGACACTTTAGTCATGAATGCAAAAAGGGTACAGAGACAAGGAACCCAATAGGCGGCTATCAAAATAAATACCCTTCTCTACAATACACACACCTTTTAAAACAAGTTTTCCACAAATACACGTATTAATAATTATAGGAGAAAATTTGGACAAATTCAGGGTCTATTCTTAGTGATTAAAAACAAAACAGAAAAATAAAATTTAAAACAGGGGCTGGAGAGATGGGCTCAGAGGTTAAGGCACTTGCCTCCAGTGCCTAAGGCCCCCGGTTCAATTCCCCAGGACCCACATAAGCCAGATCCACAAGGTGGTGACTCTGGTGTTCTCTCTCTCTCTCTCTCTCTCTCTCTCTCTCTCTCTCTCTCTCTCTCTCTCTCTCTCTCTTTCCTTGAAAAACGAATAAATAAAATATGAAAAAATAAAAAATATAAAAAAATTAAAACAGAAACAACTGGAATATGATTGGAAAAACAAGAATAAATGGCCTTAGTAGGATCAGCGTGATCAAGAACTGATATGAAAAAGAGTTAACTCATACTTAGATCAACTGATGTGAAAAATAATCAACTTGTATCTTGGTCAACACAAGGAAGTATGCTCACACTGATAGAATGATAAGGATGGGGATCTCATTGCTGTACAAGGCATAATCTAAGGTATTCCTTTCTTAAGCTATTATATACTTTGGTGGTTGGACTATTGTGATATTACAAAGTAAATTGATTGCTGCAAACTGGACAGCTGACAGTCATATATACTATTCTTCCTTTGAATGAATGTCTTCCCACTTTCCTACAGTGATCTCACAAGTGAGGATGGACAACAGAGTTTTGTTAATTGAGATTTCTATTCATAGCTCTGAGTGATGTGATCTATGTCCTGCTGTCCAGCATCACCAGTCCAGCCTCTTCTAGCTCACTCCACATCATCATAGCTCCTCTTTCAGTTCTACTACCCCACAAGTACCTTCCTCCTTTAGAAGACTTGTCCAGCTTTCCACTCCCATGAAACTCTCTACCTCAGGCTGTTGGATGTCTTTTTGGGAAAGCCTTCCATTACACCTGCATCACAGAAATATTAGCCACTTAAGAACCTTGACAATTGCCTCCACCATTAACAATTTATAAATTTACAATTATTGTTTTTCTCCCATTAAAATATAAATGGCAAAGATAAGACCTATCTGTTTCAATTTATATTCTATATTCAGTAGATTTAGAATCTGGCACAATGCTTAGCACAAAATAAGTATTTACAGAATTAAATAGTATATGTAGATTGAATTAATTAATTTGATGAATGACCTAGTGAGTGGATGAATGCAATAGCTTTTCTCTGAAACTCGTGTTTTGTTCCGTATTTATTCTTTGTAGTCAAGACCAAATATATTGTCAGCTCATGTCAACTCTTAATTTTAGGCAGACAGGCATCAATTGATTCTTTTTTTGTTTCATTCAAGAGTCTTTTTTGTATCCAGAACTATGCAGATCTGAACTGTGAAACCCAAATTCAGCCCAAAATATAATCAGGAAGCATGTACACTGATGGCCAGCAATTGCTGGTGGTTTTGAGTCAACAATATATTTCATGTAAATCAAGTAATCGTTCCATAAGCACCTCACGAAACCCAAGTTCATTAAAATCAGAACTTTGCCTCCAGAGCCATATGCTTTCTGGCACCAATTTGAAATACTTTAGAAGAGGAGGAATTTCCAGAAAAGGCTGCAAGGAGGAAAGAAGAAAAATTAAGAAGAGGAGAGCTTGCTTGAGATAAAAAGTAACTGACAAAGTTTATATTAACGAAGCTGACACCAGCACCATAGCAGAGATACTGTCATCCCCTGAGGTGAACAATATCACACTGGACACCTCCTCAGTCCTTTTCTCTATAATCACAGAGACCAACTTTTCTCACTTTGCCTTCATGGGTTGGTTTCATGGCCACCACTGACTGTCGCTAGCTTCACTTGTGAGTGGAACTTTTAAGTCCTCCATCCACAGTTTGCCAAACTGGCTAGCTCACGTGGTCCTTCTTAGCTCTATGTAACATGGTCCCTTTTGGTTTCCTGGTTCTCTCAAGACTCTCCTCTCTACTAGCTCCCTGCCTTCCGTAGGAAAGGATGAGAGAACTCAGCACTGTCCTCTTATTGGTTAAAAGCAAATTGTAGGAAACAAACACTTGTCAAGGTGGCCAGTGTATTTTTGGCACAGGATCATCTTATGTAAAATTACCAATTTACAAAGATAAAAATATCCCAGTGTGAAAACAACAGTGTGCATAGTAATGTGTGGCACCATTGAGCTGCACCATATGATTGAAAAAAAATCAAAATGGAGATCAGACATTTATAAGACTATTTGATCATGGTGAGAAGATCATGTGAAGAGTCCTAATATGGTTAATGGAATTGCAAGGCTAATATCACTAATTTTACGAATCTCTTTTATGCATAGGTTACTAAACGATTTAGCTACATCTGGAATATTTGTCATTTTAATAGAGCTATTTCACATTTCCTTTTCTTTCTCTCTGTGGCCTTCAGCCTGATGTTCATAGGCTCTAACAACTTATAGCACATCAAATGCTCTAGATAATTTGAAACAAATCACCTGGGAATGAGAAAACCTTTGAGGCTTGCAAGGTGGGAAGAACATAAGCCTAGGAAACACATGTGGCAATGCTAATGGCAGAATCTATGCCAGTGATTTACTTAATCCCTCTGAATATGGTTTACTAAAAATGGAAATGTAGCATTTAACCTGTGATCTTGCTGTGAGGATTAAAATAATCTCTCTCATATGCTTAACATGAAGTTCCATTATCCTATATAGTAATAATAAAATATGATTCTTTTTTTTCTTTTTTGTTGGTGTTAAGATTCTGGGAATAGTAAAATCCTTAAGGGTGTTGAGAAGAATAATTTTGTGTTCCAGAAATTTCAAAAATACTTTTGCTTCTCTTCCTCTTAGGCATTTCAGAGATTTTGCAGATGTCAAAATAGTAGAAGTTGATACTTCTCAAAGACAAAATAGATGAAACCAGTAATTTTATATAATAAAGTAAATAGCTTTTTGGTGAACAAAGAAAGCTCAAGGACTCTGATTTCCAGCCCAAAGAATGTTTAAATATTTTACTATGTTCTGGTCCCTTTATGAGAAACTTATATCCAGGACATGTCCTTTGACCATATGTACATGTAGTGACATGCATCATGGATATTGGAAATTTTATAACGTTGGCCTGCATAGGAGTATTGTAATCCATATTGTACTAATGTCAAAAGCTATTATTGCTGTTGTTGTTGTTAAAATAAAGATGAATTTGAGAAGCCTGCCAACAGTAGCAATGACTGTTATTCCTAAAGTACTATCAAAGGAAAAATATCTGCAACAATGCGATTATGCACATACAACTCTTGCCAATTACAGTTATAACCATCTGGAAACTTTATCATTTGTTGTTAATATTTTCCTCCACAAAGTACCAATATAGAATTTGGAAGTGTGATTCAATAAAATAGGAACAGAGCTCATGGCTGCTTATGAAAAAATTGGAATTTTCCATTGTTCCATCCAGAGGAACCCTTCTACCTTAGTACATTTTAGATAAAGTCTTCAAAATTAGAATTTCCAAAGATGGCAGATGACACTCAGAATTCATCTCTTTTAAGTCTCCAGGTAATAATCTGAAGAAAGTTGAAACAAACTATCAGAAAAGCAATATACACTGTATACAGCTAGAGGAAAAGTTAATATCCAAGGTACCAGCACATTAGCAGGAGAGGCTGGAAAACCCTCTTCCCTTGGAACTCGGTGCTTGGAAATGGCAACTAACAGAGTAGAATCAAGATGGCATTTAAAAATAATACTTCTCCTATGGTAGAGGCTTCTCAGCCTGAGTCCCTTTGTGAACCACATTCTTGGAAAACTCAAACCAAGCATCATAGGACTATATGCTGAAACTTGAAAAACAGAATACTTTAACATTGTAGAAAAGAAGTTGTAAATGAGACCTGTTGAGTATTCAGTGAGCTAAAACCCTGGTGAAAACCAAAATATGCATAGGAGAACCTTTCCCACAAACTCCAAGCTGCATGCAGAACATTGGCAAGAGCTGCCCAGGGATAGGGCAACCATTCAGAAATGACATTTTCAGAGGTGTGACTAGACCTGAAATTCTGCCACTAGATCCAGACAGCATCAGGAATTCATCCACATAAAGGAATACTCAGAGAAGAGGATGAACCAACCATCACAGAAGATCGTAGGAGCCAAACAATGTGAGATTACAGATAGACTCCAGTAATCAGGCAAGTCAATATACCCAAATAAACAACAAAAAATTCAACCAAAGACCTAATTCTTGATATCCAAGTCCCAGTGCAAAAGAACATAAGCAGCTGAATGAAATAAGAAAGTCAATAATGATCTGAAAATGAAACTCAACAAAGAAATAGAAATGCCAAAAAAAAAAATCTGAACCAATGCTGGAAATTAAAAATTCAACAAGTCAAATGAAAAGCTCAGTGGAAAGCCTCATTCGTGAAGTGGAGTGAATATAAGGGCCACAAGGATAATACATTCAGTCAAGAACAATGATCAATTAAATAGATATATATGAGCTAATGAGGCAAGATTGTTGGGCACCATAAAAACACCAATCTATGAGTTGTGTACATAGAAGGTCTCTATGAGAAAGGCATTAAAAATACATTCAAATAACCAGCAAAATTCTAGGGAAACAACATACTACTGAAGTGTAAGAGGCATTCATAACACCAAGAAGACATGATCAGAAAAGAAAACCTCCACATCATAGTATAGATGGGACAAGAAAACAAACCCTTAGCCAAAATCATCAAAATAAAAAGAGAAAAGACACAATTAATAAAATTGTAGATGAAAGAAGCAATATAATAGATATCAAATTAATTCAAAATCATAAAGACATACCTTAAAAATCCATATTCTACTAATTGGGAAAATCTTTAAAAGCTGATAAATTTTTAGATGCATAGGACCTATCAATGTTAAACCAAGTCAGGCATGGTGGCGCACACCATTAATCCCAGCACTTGGGAGGCAGAGTTTAGGAGGATCATCATGAGTTTGAGGATCAGCCTGAGACTATATAGTGAGGTCCAGGTCAGCCAGGACTAGAAAGAAACCCTACCTCAAAAAAAGTAAGCCAAGATGAAATAATTTTAAAAGATCTTTAACAACCAATGAGATTGAAGCAGTAATAGTCTCCTACCAACAAAATTCCAGGCTCAGATGGATTCACTGTAGAAATCTACCAGATCTTTAAAGAAGAATTAACACCAACACTCCTCAAACTGTTTCATAAAATAGAAAAAATGTGAGTATTTTAAAATTCATTTTATGAAGCCAGCATTACGTTGATATGAAAATTATATAAAGAATTACAAAAAAATTACATAAACACCAAGGAGACTTAAAACTCATCAAAGCAGAAATTCAGAGGCTGCTTAAAGCTCAACACTAAATGAGACTTGTAACAACCATGCAAGGCTCAGGGAACATTACAGAAGAAGGAGTAGAAAGAATGTAAGAGCCACAGGGTAGGAAGATGTATTGTGAGGTATTGTCTCACCCACAGAGACTTACTGGGACATCATGACCCACAGTAAATACCAAAATCACACAGAGGAGGGCCCTCCCTCAGTGGAATGATGGCAGGAGAGAGGGAACACATGTATATAATCCATTGGGAATATGACTAATATGCAATATCTTCATATAATAGAGTTCTCAATAAAAATAATAAAAAAATAAAAAAGCAGACCAATTTTTCTGATGAACATATATATATATATATATATATATATATAAATTCTTAAGAAACTATTAGCAAACTGAATTCAAAAACACATCAAAAATGTCATTAACCATTATGAAGCTGGCTTCTTTTCAGAGATTTAGGAATGATTTAACATATGCAAATCAATAATGTAATATATCACATAAATAAACTCAAGGACAAAAATAGCATGATCATAAACAGAAAGAGCCTTTGACAAAATACAACATTCCTTCATGATTAAAAACCCTGAAGACACTTCTACTAAGATCAGGAACAAGACAAGGGTGTCCACTAATTCCACTTCTTTTCAACATAGTTCTGTAAGTCTTTGGAAAATAAGATAAGAGAAGGCCATAATAAAATGGGTACGAATAGGAAAGGAAGAAGTCAAATTATGCTTATTTACATTATGATTCTATACTTCTGAAGACACCACAGGAAAATGTTACAGTTGATAAACACAGCAAAATGACAATATACAAAAATAACATGCAAAATTAGTGGCTGTCAGGCTCTATAGTAATGACAAACATAGTGAGAAAGAAATCAGAACAAAAGTAGATACAAAAAAAAATGAAACTTTGAAATAATGATGAAAAATTTAAAGCACCAAAGAAAAAAATTAAGACACCTTAAGATGGACAAAGATGTCTAATATTCATGGATTGGAATAATTAATATTTTAAAAATGAATGTCCTACCAAAATTAATCTACAGATTATGAAATGCAATTTCCCCAAAAATTATATCATTCTTCACATAAATACAAAAAAATTCTTAAAATTCATATGGAACCTTAAAAGACCCTAGATATCCAAAGCAATCCTGGTCAAAAAGAATAATGCTGAAAGCATCACTATACCTGATTTCAAGTTACACTACAGAGCCATAGTAACAAAAATAGCATGGTACTGGAAAAAAGACAGACAAATGGATCAATAAAATAGAATAGAGGACCCTAATCTAATCACGTGTAGTTATAACATATATATATATATATATATATATATATATATATATATATATATATATATATATATATATATATATATATATATATGAGGAAAGGATTTATTGAAGCTACAGATTCAGGGGAAGTTCCATAAAGGTGATAGAGACTGGTCTCCTTTACAGAGGCTGTTCCAAAACAGACAGGGTGAGAGAGTGCTTTCCCCCCCCCCTTTATATAGCCTTAGGGTAGGATCTTGCAACCCTATCCCAGACTTGACTTCCTGAGCCTCTGGAATTTCCTTCCTGCACTACCCTCCCAAGAAGGGATGTTCTTATATTTTTGAAGATGTCAAAAATACTCATTAGAGCATTGAAAGACTCTTCAAGAAAAGGTGCTAGAAAAATTGGACAGCTACATATATAAAAATGAAACTAGATTCATATTACTGACCCTGTATAAAAATCTACTCAAATGGATTAAAGACCTCAATTTAAGATCTAAAACTTCTAAAGGGAAAAGTCACAAAACACTTAAGATATAGGGATACATAAGGACTTAGAAAAGAATTACAATCATTCATTAAATAAAGCCAATAACCAACATTTGGACCTCATGAAACTAAAAGGCTTCTGTACAGCAAAGGAAACAATTAATAGAATGAAGAGACAGTGCACAGAATGGAAGATAATCTTTGCTTCAACACATTAGACAGAAGGCTGATGATCGTTCAGAACATAGAAAGAATAAAACTAAAGGAACGATTCAATCAAAAAGTGGTTTAAGGAAATGAATAGAGAATTTTCAAAACAAGAAATACAATGGTCAATATATATTTTCAAAAGCATTCAACATCCTTAGCCGAAATGGGAATTACCTTAATCAACAAAACAAATTACAACAAATGCTGGTGAGGATGTGGAGAAAGGGAAGCCCATATTCACTGCTGGTGGGGATGTAACCTGGTATAGCCACTAGGAAAAGCAATACGAAGGTCTCTCAAAAAAGCTGAAAATAGAACTATCAGATGACTGACTCAGCTATATCACTTCTTATTGTCACCCAGTGGACTCAACATCTGACTACATAGATACGTACACGTCCTTGATTACTGCTGCTGTATTCATAATAATAAGGAAATGAAATCAGCCTAGATGTCAATCAATGATCAATAGTTAATGTGTTACATATACACAATGGAATCTCATTGATTCTTAAAAGGAAGACATTATAATATTTTCAGGAAAATGGATGAAACTAGAAAATGTATCAAGTGAGGAAACAGTCTCAGAAAGATAAACACCACATATTTTCCCTCATATGCAGATCCTAGCCTCTAAATTCTACGCATGTGCATTTATATGGAGTGAACATATGTATAATACAGGAAACTAGAAGTGGACCAGTGAGATAATGGGAAATTCTTTAGCATAAAGGGGGTTTAGTGGAACATATGTGATGCAAAAGTAGAAGGGAGAAGAGAAGTTTAAATGGAAAGGGGGAGCAGGGATTGGGGGCAGGAAAGGGGGAAGGGGAAGCCCAACCAAGTCTAACTGCATCTGAAAAAGCCATAAAGGAATCTGATTATTGGTAAAATAATCCAAAAATGGGGGAGTGTTGAATAGAAAGCACCCTACATGGGTGGATAAAAATGTTCCCACAAGCTGTAAGTTATTAAGTGAAAACTCCGGTACAGGAGTGATTTCCTTACAAGGTGCTGGTCAGAGAGGCCCCTGAGGCCCCCAAAATAATACAAAGTGTTACCACTGCTCTTATTTGACCACCAGAACTATATGGTAAGACCATTCTGCTAGAGACACCTCATGGCTTCGACAAGGAAATAAAGAATGAAACTAGAACTACGCTGAAAGATTCCTCCTTGCTGTCCAGCCCTCTTAGTGCTGGAAGATGTTACACAGGCTGCTGGGGGGAAATCTTACTCTGTTGTAGACTCTGGGACCACTACTCACAGGCCAGGTAAGAGGTGTCCACTGGTAATAACAATGGCAAGTCTCAAGTCTATTTTGGTGGTTTGAATTAGATGTCCCTCATAAACTCATGTGTTTCGAATGCTTAGATCCCAGTGATGGCAACTGGGGAGGTGGAGCTTTGCTGGAGGAAGTGTGTCACTGGGAAGAGGAGGGAGGGATTGAGGCTTATTAACCATCAGTTTTCCAATATTAGCTGGTTTACTCTCCTTTGCTGTTGACTACCAGCTGTGGAAAGGAGGTGATGTCCAGCCTCTGCTCATGACATCCTTTCCCTTGCCATCATAGACCTTCCTTAAGAGTCTGTAAGCAAAAATAAACCTTTTCCTCCCAAAAGCTGCTTTTGGTTTAGTGCTTTGTCCAACATAAAGGTAACTGCAACATCTATGAGGGAGGCAATCAGCTGCTTTCTCATTGGATTTAAAGCCCGTGGTTGGTGGTATAAATCTAGTCAGAGGCCCATAAATGGGAAGGACGTAAGACCTAATGGCAAAGCTACTGTTGATCTGTGGCTACATGGACATAATGTACCAATCAGAGCAACTTCTAAATGCTTATGCTTATACATCATTGTGGCGACCGGCTTTGTTCTGGGAAACTTCTTTCCGCAGTGGTCACCAGTAACTGCAGAGGCTTGTATCTTGTCAAAGGTCTGAGAATAACTAACTGTTGAAAGCTCAACCATAAAAGGGGGTCATCTATCTCATCCCCGTAAGGCTCAGGAAATATTATTGAGAAATGCAAAGAATTTAAGAACCAAAGGAAATGGGGAGAGTTGTGTGAAACACTGACTTCTGGTTATTGTACTTATTGATTGTTCTGACGTGATTATTGCACTCTTTTTTAATATTTATTTATTTATTTATTTATTTATTTATTTATTTATTTATTTACAAGCAGAGAGAGAGAGAGAGAGAGAGAGAGAGAGAGAGAGCGCCAGGGCCACCACATTGTGGGTCTGGCTTATGTGGGTACTGGGGAATTGAACCGGGGCCTTAGGCACTGGAAGCAAGTGCCTTAACTGCTAAGCCATCTCTCCAGCCCGATTATTGCACTCTTGAACACATGGTATCTGTGATTACCCACAGAAGATCTGGATGACTGGGCTAATCAACATTATGTTATAAAAAGGGGAAGTGCTCATGTGATCCTACCACTTCCTGGGGATTGATACATAGCTAAAGGTTGATGGCAGAAGGAGAGATATTTTATTCAGTAGTTTACCCATTGATAAGGTCTTCATGCTCCTATGAACAAACCCTCACACATGTTCTTATAAGCAACTCTAATGAAACTTCCTTGGTGACCAGAATAAATTAAGACATGAAAGTGAAGGTAGACAAGTTGAAATGAGGAAGAAAATCAATAGGAGTGGGAGGAGGACAAGAAAGGGTAATGGGGTGAAAAAAGATTGAAATACATTATGTACAAGCATGAAAATATCGTAGTGAAACCCATTGTTATATGATTAATATATGCTAATAAAATAATATTTAAATTATAATTTAATAAACAGTTATAATTTTTCTGTGCTTCTGGTACTTCCATAAGATCTTATTTCCCTTCCTTGGGAGAAGTAGTTACCAATGTCCCTTTCCTCAAGCTATTAATTCCAGTTTTAATGAGTTAGTATATGTTGAGGTCAGCTTTCTATTTGCTGCACAGAAAGAACCCAAGCAAAAGTGGCTTGTGGAGGAATGGGTTTATTAGGCCTACAGACTTGAGGGGAGACTCCATCCTGGCAGGGAAGATGATGGCATGAGCAGAGGGCTGGACATCACCTCTGCCACAGCACTACAAACAACAGCAGGAAGGTGTGCCAAATAATGGCAAGGGGAAGCTGGCTTATACCCCCATAAACCCGCCCCCCAAAACACAACTCTATCGAGGTTGTAATTCCCTAACTGCCATCAACTGAGGATCGATCATTGAGAACACATTCATTTGTTTGTGGTGGACACCTGGATCAAACCATGGCAGTCCGCTCCTGGCCCCCACAAACTAATAAGCATACATGATGTAAATACAATGTGTTCAGCTCAACTCTTAAGTCCCCACAGCTTTCAACTGATCCATAATACCAAAAATAAACCCGTAATGGCACAGAACATTCACACTGCAAAACATGAGGCACAGCAAAAACAGATTGACCAATACAAGATTTAAAACAAACAGGGCACCATCAATCTCTAACTCCAAGTTCAATGATTCTAACCAATAACACAAGTCTCTTGGAGATTCAATTTCGCCCCTCCAGCTTGGCTACTCACAGTCCATGAAAAACGTCATCCGGTGCTGGCAGCTCGCCTTGGCACCCATCCATAGTCCTGGAATTCTTTGGGTCTCCATTGCAGCCCACAGTTCATCCTCATGGCTTCATCGTGCTCCATGCAGGCAACCTGTACACCTACTTCACATGCCGATGGCTATTTTCCAAAAACAAAACTGTATTGCAAATCCAATGACCCTCTCTTTCTAACCAATCTTCATTCCACAGAACCAGGTGGGCTACCAACTTGTTAATTCAGGGGGGATCAAAGCATTCAGGCCCCTTACTTCAAAGAGTCCGCATTCTTCCTGTTCCAATGCAGACCAGCTGGCTGAATCTCAATGGTTGTAATTAATCTCACAAACAATTGCAGGTGAACGGGCAGCAGTTTCGACCCAAAGATCTTTCTTTCTGTGCCATCTCCATCTGCTCACACCAGTCCATCTTTATGTAAAACAACCCTGCACAGGTTCCCAGGACACAGGCAGACAGAATGCAGTAATCCTGTCACACAAAATGCTTCTGGCACAGTCCTGACCAAGTTCTTTCTCACCCTTGTAAGCCAAACCTCACAGACCATAGTTCTCATTACATGCACGTCTTTCAACTCTGACCAGAATGATCCATGAAGCTGTACTCACAGCACTGTGAGGCTTCTCTTAGGTTGAGATTTCAAACCTGTCAATATTCCTCCTACATATCAATTCCAAAATGCCAAAGCCACAGAATTAGGGTTCTGGCTGCAACAGATGACCCCACATCCTGGTACCAAAACTGTTGAGGTCAGCTTTCTAGTTGCTGCGAGGAAGAACCCAAGCAAAAGCGGCTTGTGGAGGAATGGGTTTATTTGGCTTATGGACTCGAGGGAAGACTCCATCCTGGCAGGGAAAATGATGGCATGAGCAGAGGGCTGGACATCACCTCTGCCACAGCACTGCAAACAGCAGCAGGAAAGTGTGCCAAATACTGGTAAGGGGAAGCTGGCTTATAACCTCCATAAGCCCACCCCAACAACACAGCTCTAGTGAGGTTCTAGTTCCCGAATTGCCATCAGCTGAGGATCTATCTATCAGAACACATTCATTTGTTTGTGAGGGACACCTGGATCAAACCATGACAGTGTAATTAATAGTTAAAGCTTTAGAAACAATATTACTAAACCCTAAATAGAGTACTCTAGGCCACATGGTGCCATGGAAATTACTAGACACATATATCCTATATGATCTTGCACCTTATTGGTTATGTCCCAGACACCTGAACTCTTCTCTGGTCCTGATGACATCCAGCTCTATTCTATCCCAGAGATTTGATGAACAGCTCTGAACAGCTCTCTCCAACCATTGACATCATATCTGATGCCAGTTTGGGTGTTAACCTCTGTTTGTTCCTGTAACAGGGAACACTTAGCTGGCCTGTTAACAAATGTTTCTGGTTCCAGATCATTAGATGTGAGTAACAAGATCTATGTTTGATTTGCTCTTTTATTTGTACCCCCTGGCACATAGCAGGCCCTGAAAAATACAAGTTGGTTTGGTGGATTTGAAATTCCATCTTGAAAATATTGGTAACAAAAAAACTAACTCCTTAATAGTACAGATCAAATTGCTTATCATCCTGCTAATTTCAATTTACTGGCTACAAGAATAGACTGGAACTGAATTATTTATCCTGCATTTGACAAAATTTATCAGCCACAACGTTTACATGACTTTCCTTTGCTATATAGATACTGCCCTGACATTAACTTTTTATGATTTTAGTCTCTGATCAAAGCAGAAACAGCCATCATATGAGACCAGGAATGTGCTGGCTCAGCCATTAACCTTGGTGGCTTTGGAGATGTTCCTTGAGCTTCAGTGTGCTCTGTCACTGTCAACCCTGCCCTGCCCATTCCAGAAGAAAGATGAGTCAAGGACTATCAGGGTCCATTCTTAGCCCACAAGATTATACACAGATTGTTGGGGGGATAAATGTGGGAATTTGGTAGCTGAATATTTTGATGTTCAACATCACAACTTTTTCACATTTTCTTTTTTTCTATGACATCCCCTGAAAGATTCACACTGGTTTCCATTGTTTCCCTTTGGGTCTGAGATGCAGTGCAGTTCCCTGCTTAGATTTTACAATCCCATTTGCAAACTCCTACTAACCAAAGACATAAGGTCAGAACCTTTGAAAGCACCTTCAGCTACTCCTGAGGGAGACCAGTTAAAGAGTCCACCTGCTATACATTGTGCTGCCTCCCAGACTGCAATTACATGTGGCTTCCTTAAAGGGGAAAACAATGAATGGCAAAAACACATGTCTATACTTAAACCTGTTATGCACAAAAGCTTTCAACTCTTTCAGGCTGTTACATTGTGTGTGTGTGTGTGTGTGTGTGTGTGTGTGTGTGTGTGTGTGTGTGTGTCCTGTAAAAATGATGGTCAGGCAATTCTGTGGACTCCACAAATTCCCTAAAGGCAGTAAAGGAAAAGCAGAGGAATTGTAACCTGTACACAGAACAAGTTGAAGGTTCATTCTCACCAATGGGAAGGCTGAAAAATGATCTCAGTCACTTGGAATCTGAGACTCACATCTCCTTTCCAGCCTTTCAATCATCATGTGTGTGTGTGTGTGTGTGTGTGTGTGTGTGTGTGTGTTCACATGTTTGTGTGTCTTCACGTGTGTGTACTCATATAATGTGTGTGTTCACATGTGTGTGTTCACGTGTGTGTTCATTGGTGTGTGTTCACGTGTGTGTGTTCACATGTGTGTGGGTGCATGTGTTCTTGGCCTGTGTGCATGTAAAGGCCAGGGGTTGGAATCAGATATCTTCCTTCATCCCTCTCTTGTTTATTTCAATGATCAAGGTCTCTTACATGAGCCCAAAGCTCACTGATTCAGCTCATTTAATTAGCCATATTGCCCCAGTGATTTCCTGTAACTATTTTCCTGTAACAGGATTAAGAGTGGGTTGCCATGCCCACCAAACATTTACTTCAATACTTGGGGTCTGAGCTCCACACCTTTTCACTTGCAGGGCAAATGCTTTATCCACAGAGCCATGTCCACAGCCCCTCATCTGTCTATTTTTAAAGGCAAAAATTCTGAATTCGGTTTTAGAAAACCCCTATGTTAAAGTCCCCTTGCTGAGTGAATGCATCACCAAAGTTGCATCAGTGACTCAGCTTTGTCTTCACTCTCTTCCAAAGCAAACAAAAAACAACTTTACCATTTGAGAATTGCAATTGTGTTTATCTCAGTGCCTGGATAAGTTTACCTAGGCCCTAGGGAACACACACTTGGACTATAGAAGAGGAGACCTGATCTCCTTTAGCTCACCTTCTGAGTCTAGTCATTACACCTGAGTGTAATTTAGGACTGTCATTAAGAAATGGGAAAGTGACCAGCTAGAAGGAGCTTATTTTCCCATGATGGAACTCAGTTGCATGAAGTCCTAACAGATATCTTGCAGAAATCAGAGATGACAAAAAAATAAATACAACAAAGAGGGGAATACAGAAGATATGAAAAGACTCCCACTTAAAAGTGGAAAAAGTTCCCAAAATTGAAGAAGTTGTGCTTAGAAGGAGAATGAGTGATTATAGAGGGCAGAAATCATTGAAATAATAAATTCTGTATATATTTTGCTTTTGAACAAAGTAATAGGGACTATAGGAAAATAAAAACCAGTTCAAAGAATTGAAATATCTCAGTTTTGCAAGAAACAGAATATAAGAACATATTTTCAGTTGGTGAACTATATCAGTGGTAGGGAAAGGTGCCTCCTGCCACCATGAGTAGGCTGAACACACTGCCTACTGGGAGAGAACAGCAAACCATGAAGAAAGCACTTGTGCAATGGAGGTGCCAAAGCCTGGGGGAGGCAATCAACAGCTGACAATTCTGCCAAGAAATCCACTCAGTGAAGGAGTCCTTGACTGGAACTGGGATTTCAGGGTAAATTACATAGGGAACCAATATCTTAGGATACCAAAGAGAAACTCACTTTACAAGTGATTTACAAAAAGCTACCAACAATAGAATCTAGCCAACTCAGGAAAGTGTATCTCAATTAACCTATACTGATCTCACTCTCTGATGGAGATCCTGTTTGTATTTTTCAGAAGGCTCCGAGAGAGCAGTGGCTCTTCCAACCCTACCAACGGGCCACATGCCGATAGCTGTCTTCCTGGCAAGAGATATGCCACCCCAGACCTACCGTGAAGGATCCACATGGAACCCCACAGGCAGTAATGGGATAAGCAAGAGACCTATAACCACAGCCAATCAGTCAACCCAGGATGAACCAGTGAAACAGACACCAACGATTTTAAACACAACGTCAGGCAGAAGTACAGAGGCTCCTAAGGCCTCAACAATAAAGCAGCCTTAATACTCACCCACCATGACTCAGGGAACTGAGCAGAAGAGGGGCGGAAAGATTCTAAGAGACATGGTGGCGTAGAATATCCAGAGACATTGCCCACCTCAGTAACAACATGCAAAGGGGGGTGGAACTGGGTTGATTCCTAGGCTATCCACAACCTCCTACCCCATGGACTGATCCAGACTGCCTACGGAGGAGGAGGAAATCCAACTGATCAGGGACAGGAAGAGGGAAATAGGGGAATTGGAGACATCAACACATTATTCCCTTATTAAGTGTATCTATGAATAATAAAAAATTAAATTAAAAAAAGAAAATGATGTGTTAATCAAGAAAAAAATTCCAGTACTGCTGTACATTGCAATAGTTACTCTACATATTGTAAGGATAATATAAAATGTATTTAACCACTTCCCCAAGTTGGACATTTATGCTCTTAAATATTCATTATTATAAATACTTCAATAGATGTGTTTTCTTTTCTAAGATGATTAGGAAACAAATATTCTTTCTTTCTATACAAACTTATTTCAGATATCATCGGAGTAAAAAGGTATGACTAGCTTAAGATTCTTGAAGCATGCAAATGAATGAAATGCTTTCCAGAGCACCAACAATGAAAACACTTCTTACTGCCCTTGATTAGCCTTGGTTATAACCTTTCACATACCTTTGCAGAATTGATGTGACATCTCTGTGTAGCTTTAGTTTGTATTTCAATTAAAAATGTTCATATGCTGATTATAAATAATAGAATTTAATAGCAGAAAAGAAATGTTCATTCACATCTTGACGGTTTAGGAAAAGGGAGAGAATGAGAGTGAGAACTGGGGCAGGAAAAACATGAGTTTGGGGTCAAGAAACTACAGCTGTTTTTGCATGACTCACCAACTAAAGATGCTTCAGATATACATACATATATATATATATGTATATATATATATATATAAAATACACCAAAAGAATTATTGTGTGACATGTGAAAATAGAAAATTTAAATTTCAGTGCCATAAACAAAGTTTGATTGGAACACTTCCATGCTCATTATTTATGTGTTGTCTATGACTACTTTTACACTGCAGTAAGCTTGAGTAATTGAAATGAGAATATGGCTCACAAAGCCTACAATATGACCATCTGGCTCTTTAATGTTTTGTGACCCCTAGTTTAGGCAAACTCTTATATTTGCTACAAATGCGACAATACTCAGGTTAGTAAGAAGTAGTAATCTTAGTAAGCAATCTTAGTAAGATTGCTCAAGTGTCTCAAGTTAGACAATCAGATCATCTAAGATATTTATGCTCTTCACTTTTGGGGATATATATATACATATACATATATATTGCAACTCAATTCTGGTATAGTTGCTAAAGGAATACAAAAGTATCCTGGTTCCTTCTAGTTTCTGTTCTACCACCGATAGCATTCCTTTGAGTCTCATAGAAGCAAGGTGATCATCCCTCCCAAATTTCCAGGCATCTATGTTGCAAACAGGCAAAGCTTGCCTGCTGAATTTGGTTCTCCATACCAGGACAACATTTCCTAAAAGCAACATCGGGGAAGAATACCAGAATACCAATGAAAACAGTACTCAGAGTGAAACATGTAGTCCCATTAAAACACATGCTAACTTGCCAACACGGAAGAGTGTAGCAAACATAGCATTTTATTTTTAAAAGGGGAAGTGGAGCAAAGGTATTGAAATTTGACATGAAAGAGGCAGTTGAATGAAAGCAAGAGTTAGGAATATGGTGCCAGGGGGACGGCTCAGTAAATAAAGTTCAGACCCCTAGTGGCCATGGTAGTTTAGCTGTAAACTCAGCATTCTAGAGGCAGAATCACGGGTTATCCAGGGTAAGTTGGTTGCTAGAATGGCTGAATCCGCAAGCCTTTGGTTCAAGTGAGAAACACTACGTAAGTAAATAAAGAGAAATTTCAAGGAAGACATCTGATGTCAACTTCTGGCCTCTACATACATATACACATTCATGTACACCTAAACACAAATGATCCCACATACATATATGCAGGCACAACACACATATCCAAGAAATGACTAGCAGCAGATATAGGTGGACCTGTGCCCAAATTGCAGAAAATTCTCCTAGAAATCTGGTATTTACAAACTGTAGAATAAGTTTCTGCCAACAAGAAAATAAGGGCTCTGCACTAGTCATCCCTCATTTTTCCCTTCTATCTCTTTTTCTTGGTGCCATTAGCTTGTCTCTTATGAGTGACATACTACACGTTTGGTTTTATTACTGACAAGTTCAAGAAGTTTTTTTTGAAGAAGAGAATTTATACCCTTTGTATTGTGATTCCTAGTGTGTTTTGGAATTATTTTCCCCAGTTTATTTTGTGTTTTCTATTCACTTCTATTTGTTTTCTTTTCTTCTTCAGATCTTCAAGGTGGAATTATGTAGTTTTATCTAATCCACTCTGTCTCCTTTTATTGATATTAAAGTAGACCTTATCTCTTTATTCTCTTGTAGACTACCTTTAGTTTTTACCATACCATTGGTCAAAGTAATCATTGTCTTCTTCGTCTTCTTACACGACACAGGTTCTAAGAATGCTTTGATTCAAATCACCACATTCCCTTTCTTCCATGTTATAATTGGTTAGTATTTAATTTCCTTCTGGTTTTATCAATTCATTTTTGAAAATATATTATTTATTTGCAAGGAGAGAGGGAGAGAGAACAAATTACACTAGGGCCTCTACCCACTGCAAACAAATTCCAGATGCATGCACCACTTTGTGCATCTGGCTTTATGTGGGTACTGGGGAATTGATCTTTGATTATTGGGTTTTGCAGGCAACTGCCTTAACCACTGAGCAATCTCTCTAGGCCATGATTTCAGCAAGTCTGTCTCCAAGAGTAGTGCCTCCTATATATTTCTATTTAAATAATAATTATTTATTTTTATATTTATGATTGTTTTACTTATTATTTTTCTTGATTCCCACTCAATTTTTAGGCAAATAATACCTTTTAATAGTTCATTTTCCCTATTATTAAATGAAGTATAGTTTCCTTTGAATCCAGGAAGAAATTAACACTGTATTTTGCCATGAATGACAAGAATCCCAGTTTAGTTATAATAATTCTATTAGAGAAATTTCTCTTTCCTCTTATTCATCTTAAAATCTTTTTCCTTGATATCCTCTAGTTTCTAATACTGTGTATAGCGTTGTATTTTTTATTCTGTTTAGTACTTAATATACAATTTGGTACCTTTTTATATCAATTATGGGCAATTTCTACTTTTTTCCTTTAGGATGTTGTAGCTTAATATCTGTGATTCCTCCATCCTATAAACAGTTATATCGATCTACTTCACCAATTCTGTGCTCCTTCCATGTCTGTTACTTACTCTGTTATATTCTGTCCTATTTTCTATCTCTGAGAGCTAAACCATGAGAGTTTTCTCAAGTTGACCTTGCCATTCCTTCAATATCCTTTTAGCTGTATCAAATCCATCATTTAACTCACCTACTTATTTAATTTTAAGCACTGTATTTTTACTTCTATAATTTATATTTAGCTCTTTTGCCACTTATGTTTGGACTACAGATGCATATATGTTTCAGTTTTTATTCTTTTATTTCTTTAGTCTATTTTAAGCACACCAATGCAAAATATTTTCAAATCAGTTCTATTCTTTTCTTTCTTTCTTTTTTTTTTGAATATTTACTCTCCTTGCTGCTGTCTTTTTTCCTTTGCCTTTCTTCAAAGGCAGTCTTGATCATGCAGGTTGATTAAGTTTCCTCTGCCTTGTTGTTTCACAAATTTGCAGTAATTTCATGGGGAGCTCTACCTCACTGTGGATTATTTTTGAAAGTCCTACAAGCCCTGCATTTTGAGTATTTCTCATAGATCTACTCTCCTTTCTCTCTACCAAGACCGCTGACTTATTAATTATGTTGTATATGTGTCTATGTTAATTTCTTGTCCAGAACTCCTTCACTATATAAGCTATATAAATTCTAACTTTGTACCCATTTATCCTAGAGTTTGGGGTTTTCTCATGAAGGAATGAATGACTTTTTTAATATTTTATTTTATAAATAAATATTTTATTTATTTGAGTAACAGAGAGAGGGGAAAGAGAGGGAGAGAGAGAGAGAGAGAGAGAGAGAGAGAGAGAGAGAGAGAGAGAGAGAGAGAGAGAGAGAGAGGGAGAGGGAGAGGGAGAGAATTGGCACACCAGAGCCTCCAGCTACTGCAAAGGAACTCCAGACACATGTGCCACCTGTGTCTGGCTATATATGGGTACTGGGGCATCAAACTTGGGTCCTTCTGCTTTGCAGGCAAACACTTAACTGCTAAACCATCCAGCTCTGAATGACTATTTTGACACAATGAATCAATAGAAGAAAATAATACCCATAAAACACCAATTCTCCAGACCGTTGATGATAGTATGATTTTGAGATTCTGGTCCTTATCTGGGTAACACAAATCTGTTTCCCACCTAGTTAAGTCAATTTAAGCCATCAATCTTTTTGAGGAATCCATAGTTATGTTTATTTTCTTACTTCATTGTTCCCCTCTTTTCTTTAATTTTTAAAAATTTAGTTAGTTTTTTGCAAGTAAAAAGACACAGGGGAAAAAAACAGAGAGAGAATGGGTGTGCCAGGGCATCCAGTCACTGCAAATGAACTCCAGATGCATGAGCCACTTTGTGCATCTGGCTTCACATGGGTACTGTGCAACGGAACCCAGGTATTAGGATTTGTAGGCAAGCACCTTAACAGCTGAGCCATTTTTTCAGCTTCTCACCTCTTTTCTGATAGTGGTTCATCCAGGTGGTAAAGGTACACTTTAGTAAATAAGATTTTAATTCTGCAGCAATTACCTTCAATTACTGTTGGGACAAAACACCTAATCAGAAGCACCTTGTGGAAGGAAAGGGTTTATTTCAGCTTACAGTTTCAAGGGAAAATTGCATCGTGGCAAGAAAAGCATATCAAGAACAGGCTGCAGGGCATTTCATTTTTCTCAGTTACTGGAAGGAAGCATCAAGAGTGAGCTAGCTAGGATGGCAAAGGGGACTGAACTAATGACCTTAAGGCCAAGGCCCAACCCCAGTGACATACCTCCTCCAGCAAGGCTCCACCTCCAGCTAGGGATCAATTATAAGGCTTAATTACAAGCACATGAAGCTATGGAAGACATTTTATATTCAAACCACCACAAATTCTAAATGGACTAAAAAGGTTCTTATCTCTTGAAAATTGTGTCAACATTTCTGAACTGATTTAAAGGTTATGTTTGGAATAACGGCATTTACCACCATGTCCATCCTGAGTTGCTTTTTATTGGTCACATCCTTTACAGTCTATAGGGTGGACATGGAAGTTAACTTCCAAACAGAGAGGAACACTTTCAATTATAACAAGATAAGCAAAATTCATGATTATAATGGAAAATCTACCTTTATTTTAGATCTATATGGATATAGACACTACTTCATTTCCTAAGGTTCCAGATATGCACACTTATTTACACAACATATATACATACAGTATATCTAACAGGCTGTGTGTGTTTATAAATTAGTCTCAACATGATCATAACTCTGTCAGGGAGCTGCATTGTCTGTAGGTTTTCCTCAAGGAGACTAAAGTGATATAGAAAAGTAAGAAAATGAGACATCAGTTAACAGGAGCCCATAGAGACAAGAAGGAACAGGAATAATAAAGGGAGCCCACAGGCTCTAGAGATAACACAGCTGTTTGGTCCTCCTCTTACACAGATGTTATGGATTGAGCATGTTGTTCCTCAATCATGTGTGTCTCATAAGTAATCTTATGACACAGAGCTTCATTAGATACCATTGTGTCACGCTTTAAGGGACAAAGTTCATTGCCTTACAGTTTCCTCTGTATAAGAACTCATAAGTGACAGTTCCCACAATTTAGTCATCAAAGAGCACTTATATCTGTCTTAAACAAATGATGCACATTACATTTTTATGAGCCCTGAATCATGTTGCAAACCAGGACCCTCAAAATGAATTTAGTGGCATCTATGAACTGAATTGCATATTGTGTATATTTGTGTATAGTCTCCCGTTTTGTTCTATCCTCCTTTCCTCTCTAACTTGACGTTTTTCAGCTTTCTATATTTCATTTCACCTTCAGTGTTAAAGTACCCAAAATGGGGTAGAAATCACATCTAGTGATCTGTCAATAAACTTGTCATATTTCCTTTTTAAACACATTTCTTATTTTGATGATTATGATACCATAAATTTTCTTAAAGTAATATCATATTCAAAAAGCATGTAAGCAAAAATTTGGACAGGACTTTTCACTTTGTGAATGAAAACACGACATAAAAAAAATCAAGTTTATATGGCAGGAAGTTTAACTCAGATAATTCTTCTTATCAAATATTCTTTATTAAAAAATCTCATTTGACTAATTTTTCTTTCAAATGTCATAGACCCTGTCACAAATCACTTAGAATTTCTAAAAGTAAGAATCCGTTCTGAGAAACATGCTATAATGATTTGGACATCCTGACATTTTATTCCCTTGGTATTGGATTTCTGACAAGTTATGCATAATGGAAGTAAAAGTTGACAATAAAGCTGAACACTACAATAATGGAGTAGAATGTAAATAGAATATCCTGATGGAGTCTATTTCCACCACCTTTATTTTTCTTTTTCTGAAAGCTGTTTATTATCCATTGGATCCAAATGTGGAGCATAGCCTTTATTCCCGTGCATGAAGATATTTGAAGGTGTGCTATATAATTCCCATTGTCCATGCAGTTCTTCTTGCCAAGAGCGCAGCCACTTGGCAATAAATAAAATCACACTGATGTCAGAGTTTATCCAGCAATGAATTTCATTTTATGGTGATATTTATGAAAGCTTTTATGATGAGATTAAACGAAAGCTTTTGCATGGGCTGCAGTCAATATAGAGATTTTATATATCTCTCTGTCGGGATACAGAGAATTCAGGTATTCAAAGTTTCTTTTTATTTGTCTGCAATGCCTTCTTGACAAGAAACTCCAATTTTCGTAGTCAGGAAGACCATGTTAGAAATACTTTTATAGGGTTTTATAGTTATTAAAGTTTCCATGTCTGATGGTTTGCTTTCTCTCCACAACCCCTTTCCTTTGGCTGTAAGAGAATATGCAGCTGGGGAATTTAGGCCCAGAAACCTGAGTCACAATAATTACCATTTCCAGGCTTCAGCACTGTGTTTTCTGTTAAGCCTGTAGAGCAATTAGCAATGTTTTATAACAGCTGTGAGAATTGTTGCTTGACCTCATCTGATTACAGTTGTGACACTTTTAAGAACAAATTGGTAAACAGTGTTGGCTTAAGAGGCCCTTTCAGCATGTGTAGGAGAGTAGTTGGTCTTTGGGGAAGGAAAGTCTCACAGAAATGGGCTCAGAGGTGGCCCAGGTTAGAAAACAAATGATCCAAGAAAAATGTTGTCTTGTTAGCATGTAAGGACAGCTGGTTTCCTTGGGCCGAAGCTCAAAGGTAAAGCCCACGTCAGCATTTAAGAAACCTAGAAAGACACCATTTAGGCAGGTCCACAAGATGAGAAAAACAGCCTTCTTATTCCTGGAAATATACTGTGGGAATAACCCCTCGAGTAAAGCAGATGGGCCATAACTCAGCTCTTTTAAATTTGGTCTGGTTGAAATTTCAGCGTCTGCAAGGAGTCCTTTAAAGTGCCTTGGTTCTACCACCAAGGTAGACTGCTGGCTCCAATATGGGCCTGCTCTCATCTGCAGTAAAGGCACAGAAGTTCCCAAATATGACATAGAGTCAACAGCATAGAATCTCCCAGCATATTATCCTTTACCCATGGCATTTCTGTTCCTTTACCTCAGTGTATCTCCCTGTAAAATGGTACCTTTATCCTATTCTCTTGTGCATGCAAAATACCAATGATCTGAGAAAGAAATACATGAAAAAAAGCAAGGTCGGCAAATTAAAAATGATGGTGAAATGTGTTCTTTCCACCAGGTAACCTTGTAGTTGAGGAGAGCAGTAAAGATTGCTGGTGTATATGACTAGAGCATTCATGTAAAGATACAAGAAGCTTCTCAAAAAGAAAAGTTCAGGTAGTCGGAAATCAGGTTTGAAACTTAATGTCTAGTTCCACAGAAGTCAAAATCAATTTATAGCATGTACAGAGTACTATAAAAGACAGACTTCAGAAGAAATGTTAAAAAAAATTTTTCTGCCAATTAGTATAATGTTGGCTGTATGTTTGCCAAAGACAGTCTTTATTATGTTGGGGTATATTCCATCTACTCTTAATTTCTCCAAGATTTTTACCATGAAGAAGACAAATTGAACTTTGTCAAATGTTGTTTCTGCATCTCTCAAGATGATTATAAAGAGTAATAATTGTTTCTTGATCCATTTTATTTATACATATTGTCTTATCATCCTCCATACCAGAAATTCATTCTTTTGAATTGTATTGTCTTTTCATGATGCCCCTGGAGTGTTTTCTCTTCTTTTTTTGAACTGATTTCTTTCATTTACAGAATTTCTGTTTGAATTTTATTTATTTATTTATTTATTTATTTATTTATTTATTTATTTATTTATTTATTTATTGATGAGAGAGGAAAAGGGGCAGATAGAGAGAATTGGCACACTAGGGCCTCCAACCACTGCAAATGAACTTTAGACACATGTGTCACCTTGTGTATCTGGCTTTACATGGGTACAGGGTAATCAAACTTGGGTCCTTCTGCTTTGCAGGCAAATACCTCAACTACTGAGCCATCTCTCCAGCCCCTATTTAAAATTTTTTTGAACTTTAGGACTTTATTATTATACAATAGGGAGGCCCTGGGTTTCCCACCCATCCCGAATTTTTAATGTTTCAATTTCCTTATTGAATTTATTCTTTTTGCCTCAGTTTTCTTAAGGAAATAATACACCCCTCCAGCCCGTATTGTACTAGAATGCCCTGCAGAAGCTGCAGGAAGACAAAGGTCATCAAATTCATGAAAAAGCATTGGACCCAACAGACTATGACATCAACCAGCCAAGCAAGAAGTACACAGTTGAACAACAGTAGCTCTGCAGCAATCAATTATTCTTTGATTGGCCTTGAGGCCTGTTCAGTGGAAGAGAACTCATAATTGGTACTGGGAACCAAGTCAGAATCCCTTTGTCAGGAAACTCATAGGTGTCAGAGAGAAGACCCACTGCTCTCTGGAGAAGAGTGGGCTTACACACCAAAAAAAAAAAAAAAATCTTTCAAATGACTTGGCATATCACATTCAACTAAAGCTTCTCTCACTCTTGGTTGGAGAATCTGTTTTATTTTACAAAAGGCAGAGAAAATGGAGGAGAACCAAGATTCATAGATACGACCAAAATATAGAGGACTTCCCATCATGTGACAAACTTTCTTGCTATACCTTTTGAGTTCTGATATCTGCTTAAATCCTTTCTTTGGGCCTGCATTTCTGTCATATTTTGATATGGGTGATTCCATTCACTCTAGGTCTGCAGTTAAAATGTGGTCCTTCTAGAATTATTCCAATAATAGGCATGAGAGTCTGAGGGATTTTCCTATGAATAAAGGATAAATTTGGTGGAGAGGGAGAAGGAATATTTGGATGGGATAAGTTCATAAACAAATCAATGAAATTGAAAGGAAAATAGAAGATTATAAGAGCCTTTTAATCTTGACCATTATCCACTCTAATGATTGTTAACACAAATACCAGTTATAATTACCCTTATGGAAACATCCAATCCATTGAAGACTCAAGCTAGTAAGAACTGAATTCTTTGATAGGAAAAGGCATGAAGGAAGAATAATAAAGAGGTACCTGCTCTCCACCATCAATATGAAGCTAGAGTTTGGGGGTTTCTCTAATATATACCAACACTCTGATATGATATGGGAATTTTAGGCTGTCCCTAGATTCCTGCCTTATAAATTCAAAGAATTGAAATCCACACACCAGAAAGTAAACTTTAGAGACTATTAGATCAAGAGAAGGAGAGAGGAGAGAGTATGAAGAGCTCCTGCCCATGAGAAGGCAGGAGGGGGTAAAGCCCAACCAAAAAACAAAATTGGTGTCATGTATAGGTTCTGAATGGGGGGGAGCTTACCTAATTCCAAGGCCAGGTTCAGGTTTAATCCTCCAGGAATTTTAATTTTAGGAAAAATGAACTTTTTCGCCTAGGGAGTGTTTGCTATTTATAGAAAAACAGATCTAGGGAACTCTTCTAGGCAAGAAATAAGGAGAAGCCAGATGACCATGACCTCTAGCAAAGGGGGACTCTAAGGGCAGGCTCAAGGACATTTGCTGATTTTGCCTTCAGAGTTCCAGTCACCCTAAACTGCCTCAAGTATACACAGTATGCTACAACTGTAGTCCAAGGTTAGGCTCATTTCTATCTGGCAGCAGAACACGAAAGCATTGATCATGTGATATTGGTTTTATCAGCATGACATATGTACAATGTAGGTAGCTGTGAATTGTGCAGTAGTTCAAGAGAGCTGCTAAAGCTAAGCCATGTGAAACAATGTCAAAGTCCCTCCAAGGAGGTCCCCGAATGAAACTGTGAAGGTGAACGCTATGTTGCAATGGACACCCCAGAATATTGGAGATGTCAAAACCATAGAACGTCTACCACAAAAATTTTTAGGCTCAGGGAAGATGTGTCCCATGAGAGAGACTCCAGGCAGCACAGCTGGAGGGACACAGCTGGAATGGACAAGGGAGAGTGACGATAGACTAACACTAGAAAGATCAGTTGATGCCTTGGATGCACGAATAGAGTGGCATTCCCTAATTCTAACATCATTTACTGATTCTTCCTTTACATCAAGTCCAAAATTAAAATTTACCCCTCTGACTCTCTCATTAGATAGATTATGTTCTCTCTGGAGACTAGGCAAGAAGATGTACACAGGAGCCACCTTCCTGCTGATCTAGTGGTGTTTCAGAGAGCATGGTGGAGCCTTTTGGAACTCAGATAATGGACATGGAGCTGCAATATTTGGTATTTTCCCTACTGAGTTTCACTATTGCTTCTCCCTTTTAGAATGAAAATGTTTATTCTACTGACAACAGTTAAAGACTATGAAGAGATGTCTGGGGTTACTTCTGACTAAGGATTTCAGAATAGATAATGTTTGAACTTGGTCATGAAGAATGAATGTTACCTTTATAGACCAAAAATTAAGGATAGCCTTTCCAGGAATAATGTAAGAAGAAGCAAATGAACTTTAGTCTTTAGCACATTTGGACAAGGACAAGTCATCAGCAATGAGGAATGGACAAGGGAGAGTGATGATAGACTAACACTAGAAAGATCCATTGATGCCTTGGATACACGTATAGAGTGGCATTATCTAATTCTAACATCATTTTACTGATTCTTCCTTTACATCAAGTCCAAAATTAAAATTTACCCCTCCTGACTCTCTCAGTAGATAGGCTCTATAGATTATGTTCTCTCTGGAGACTAGGCAAGAAGATGCACATAGGAGCCACCTTCTGATGATTTAGTGGTGTGTCAGCAAGCACGGTGGAGAAGGCTTTGCATTTTCCCAGTAAATGGCTATTGGGGTTTAGTGGTTTCCTGATCTGGAGTTACAACTACAGCAAAATATTCTGAAATGCTCAGTGTGAGTATTTCTTGTCTCCATGCTCTTGTTTTGTTGGCTGAGGCTGCATTGCCTTTGGGGAAGAACTCTGAAGATTTGTCTTAAGAAGCATTCCATCAACCCCTCTGCTAAGCATATAGTGTTCTGCATAAGACACTTCTTAGCATGAAATATTTGACACTTGTCCTGAATCTTTATTGAAATGAGTTTTTATAGGTAAAGACAAAAAGTCAAGTAACAGGTGTCACTGGGAGGCAAGAATCCACTAGAATATGGTATGTATGTTCTTGTCGATATATGTTGTATATGACTAAGATTAGAAGGAGACATGGTTAAAACTCACTGGAAAGCATACCTCAGGTACAATGAATATTAAAGGTTTTGTAAAAAATGAAAATGAAGTATGACTTATTTCTCTTAAATTCTCATAATGACTAATGTAAAAGGAAATGAAGTCTCTCTAATTGCCACAAGAGGGAGATACACAAATAGCAGTCTAGGCACTTGACTTGTTTCTGTTTGGTACTTAAGCTTGATGAGTCCCCTATACTAGAATTCTCTCAGATAAGAGAGCAACGAGGAGGCTTCATTTTATCCCGTTATTATGAAATTCCCACTGTCTCTTCTGCTAAGTAATTACTTTATTCTCTCTAATAGATTCAGTATTCATCATCTGTTTGTAAATTAGTATGTATGGGTCTACCACACTTTATTGGTAACTCTGAGGATACAAGGGAATGTTAGCTGTGTTTAACAAATATCTTTTCTTAGCAAATATACACATTTGTTTTATATTTTAGATTCTAAGATAGTCAACAAGGGATATGAAATGAACAAGACTATGTCTCCTGGTTTCAAATAGGTAGGCAGTATTACATATATTCCTGAAACTCCACGTAATTTTATTCTGAAATAAAGGAGAACCACTGAAAGGTTTTAAGTACTGGGACAGCATAATCAGATTTGTGTTTCAGGAAGAACAGCATGCTGATAGAATGCAGTATGGACTGAATGGAAAGGAAGTTGGATGTTAGGAGGTGGTTGCATACTATTAATGTGATCAAAAGAGTGGGTGTGATGTTGACTAGGGGCAAGATGTTCATGTAGAGATTATTCTCACACATAGCCAGTTTCCTGGACTTATACCTGAGGCATTGTGCTTTCAGTTTACTGTTTCCAACCCTATGGCTGTTATTAAATTCTTAATCATGTTCATCTTTGAGTCTGTGTTTGATGAGTAAAATCTGGTGCAGCAATGGAGAATATTTTAGGGACTTTAAGCCTTATATCAAGTTTCTTATTCTGGCAACCCTGGGAGTGGAGGGTTCCTTGGCATTATGTTCATCCTGCCTCCTGGCACCCCAGACCTACTGATGCTTTGTATACCTGTCATTTCCCAGTGACTACTCCATTCCTTGTCCCCATGTAGGCAGGGGTGTGTGATCTTACAGGCCAGAAGTCTGCCTTTGCCCTCATAACAAGGAAAATTACAGATGAGTCTAAGTCATGTATTGAGTGTGTCCTGGTTTGGGCAGAGATCGTCATGGAGAGTTCTTATTCTTCATGAATTGGAAAGCTAACCTGTGAGAAAGCAAGACTGACTTCGTCTCTAGCCAAGGCTGGTCCAGTGACTGGTGAGCAAAAAGCTCTGTTCTTGGGTGAGTGTATTAGTTATTTTTACATTGCTGTGAACAAGTACTTCACCAGAAACAACTTAAGAAATGAAAAGGTTTATGTGAATTTATGTTTCACAGAGATATAGTACATTATGGCAGGTAAGGCTTGGCAGGCTGGTTGCTCACATTGCAGTCAGAAAGAGAGGATGAACAGGAAGTGGGGCTAGTCTTTAAAACCAAACCCTCATGACCCTCTTCTTCCAGCAAGGCTCCAACTCCTAAAAAGTCCATGATCTTCTCAAACAGCACCTCCAGCTGGAAGCAAAGTGTGAACACATGAGCTATGGGAGACATTTCCACGCAAGCCACAGCACTGTGATAGTTATGAATAGGGGAGTAGGGAATTTGGGGAAGAATTGGCCAGTTTGGTAATTCACAGTACAAGGAAACAGGGACAAAATCTTCAATATCTTTGGAGACCAGATAGGGAATATGAATAAGTAGATCTGTCTAGGTCTAGCCAATGTCAGCAGAGTGAGGATTCCCTCAAGCTGGATATGCTTTTAACTTTTTATATTGAATAATCCCTTTCAAACATGAACCAAATGCCCCATGCAGAACAAAGAACTCATGTCTTCTAGTTTATCATAAATGCCATAATTTTTATTTTTAGTGTGCATTGACAATTCATTCAAAACAATTTAAAGCGCCATATATCCACAGAGCTCAAGCAAAACCAAACATGAGTGTAGATTGGATCTGTTTTAGGTTATTGGCACACAGCATTTCAAGCTTTGTATAGGGTTCTGGAGCACATTTAATATTCCTGCCTGCAAAGTACCTATAATTTTGATTTTAAAAAAAAGACAAGAAAATAGATGTTAATTATGCAATGTAAATAGTCTCGTGGTACCATGACACCACAAAGGAAGTAGGCTAGTTTTTAAGGGGATTATGGAATGTTCCCAAGAAAAAAATGATACAGAAATCTCATCTAGAAGAATGGGAAAGCATTCTTCAGGTGGGCAGATGGAAAGACATGGGAATCAGAAACTCTACCAGACAATAAAACTTGCTTTCCTTTAGCCAAACCTCTCCAAGGCTTAACAAAGAAGATAATTTATTAATAGCTCTTAACAAATTATGATTCTCGAGGATATGTGAAATATTAATATTAAGCAGTACTTTAACTTATCTATAGAAATTATCATAATTTTCATAAACCTAAAACTCCTGATTCACTTAGACATGTCAAAGTTCAAGAGGACTGATACTTGAGACTGCCCTGTCTATTAAATGGAGTTGAGACATACTTCCCTTTTCATAGAAGTTAAGCCTAGCTAAAACACAGTATCTCCACTTAGGCTCTGGACAACTGCTCTTTTTATGTATGTACGTATGTATGTATGTATGTATGCATGTATGTATACATGGATTTGCAGTGGAGAAAGAGAGAGAAACAGAAAGAAAATGTGTGCAACAAGTCCTCTTGACACTGCAAATGATCTCCAGACTCATGTGCCACTTTGGGCATCTGGCTTTATGTGGGTACTAGGAATTGAACCCAGGCTGTTGGGTTTAACAAGAAAACCCCTTTAACCACTGTGTTATCTCTCCAGTCTCTGAACAACTGCTCTTAACACTTATGAATACTTAGGTAACTAAACACCTTCTAAGTAATGTATATACTTTCAAATAGTGCATGACTTCAAGCAATAGTTTGAAAATTCCCATTGTTTTGTTTTATAGACAAGAAATGGACATGGAAAATAAGTTGATATTTTATGTTATAGATATACTATAATAAGTGCCACAAGACAGAAGTTAATAATTTTTTTTGCTTTTACTTTTTCCAAAGGTTTTAACTATCCAGGTTAGAGGGAAAATGGGGGAAGGCTCTTTCCCAAATTATCTGTTTTTTGGCTCATAAATCTCCTCCAGAGAAAACATTTTTCTCTCTCTATTCCCTCCATAACCTCAAAATAATTTGGCACTCTTAAGTTTCTCTCAGTATCATTTACTAAATATATCATAATAAACTCCCTGAGGACATTGTTTCAAGAGACACCTTCCCCCAATCTTGGAATTTCTCAAATAAATCACCCCGTTTGAACTTCTTCCCTGGATATATTTAGTGCTATGAGCACATTGTGAAGGTTATAAAAGATAATCTACTTTGAAATGTCAACATATTTGGGGTGTGACATATTTGGAGTTTAAGGTGCAGAATGAATCCAAAGGGAAAAGTTAATCACCTTCTTGGTTTGTTGAGTCTCCATAACTATTTTACAAATGTTTTTATTAAACCCATACTCCTCCCATCAAGAACAAACCATGCCAAGAACATTTTCCCTTCATGTGGTTTGGGAGAAAAATTCAGTCCATACATTTCTGTCTTATTTAAACTCAGATCATTGCATGGTTTAAGCATTATTTTGTCCCACAGCTAAGACCCTGACTTTCTACATAAATATAAATCAATGTTGAAGAAAGAGAACTTGTTTGAAACTCAACTTCTCACACTTGCGTCAAGGTCACATTGTGAAATCAGCATCTCACTTATTTCTGCTTGTTTCTTTCTAGAAAAGGATAGGCTGTAGGGAAAATCCAACTCATAGTCTATTTTATGTGGACTAAAAAGTAAGGATTTTTAAAATAGTTTAAAGGATTATGAAATGAATCAATGAAGAGTCAATGAATAGATGAATAAATCAAAATGTGCAGCAATTGTGTATCCCACAACCTAAAATACTGATCACCTGGCTTGTTACAGAAAGTTTGCTAACTCCTGGTCTAGGCAAATGTATTTGCTGTTTATAATCTTATTAAATTCACAGTATGGTCAGTTCACAACTATCTATCTTTACTTGGAAAATTATGATATATATAATTCACAAAATGTTTGAGACAAACCTGTTCTCCGTTTCTCTGGGACACATTTTCTGGTTTTTTTTAAACATGAGTTTGCACAGATGCAGGAAATTTGAGACAGATTCAAATACAAGAGATTTTGTTTAGACACTAATAAAGGAAGGAGAAGTAAGACAGGATGGGGAAACAGCCAACAACTGGTTCATTATCAAGCATTTTACTTAAGGTGAGGAACTGCAGTTTAAACCTGCAGGGAACTCCATCTGGTATGAGAGGAATTTCAGAGTTACTCCATCTGTGAAGTGAGGGGTTGAAGATATGGGCACAATAGTTTTCACCAGTCCTTCACTGAGGGTTGCTTCTGGTGACCTGTAATTCTCCAGAGATTCCAGCATGATGCCAAGCTTGAGTACAAATTAATGTCCACCATCCATCAGCGAAAACCTTTAAAAGAGACTAGTGATGAAAGATGAGGGTGAGTCACTGCTATAGTCTATACCTTGCAAATAAATTCAAAACTCTAAGTACTTCCCCAAGGTGGTCACAATTTCTATAGCAAAACAAAACTTGGCAATGGGAAGGTTGGTGGAAGAAACTAAAATCACTGCTCTCATCATTAAAATCTTTCTACTACCATGGTGGACCCTCCTCACCCTTAGCCTGAATTTTTCTAGGTCTATAATCAGTTTTACCCACCAGAGTTCCAGGCTCTTTATTATCGTACCTTTGGTGGGCTATGGTTACTATGTGGTTACTATGCAGTTACTGTACCCACTCAAAATGAATACTGGACTTGAGTCTAACTGGCAGCAGCCCAGTGACCCCATTGAGCTCCACACATATGTTTTCCTTACCTGTCAACACTGTGGTAATCATATTGCTGTGCGATAATCAGGGTCATCTGACCTCCAGAGTAGAGTGTAGTGTTTCATTTTTTGGATGTATTATGTGTATAACAAGCCCAAAAATATCTAAACTGTAATCATAGTTTCTGGATTAGCGGAACCATTAGTGTGTCCCCACTTCTATGACTCTCATTGAAAACCTCTGAATTAGTAGGGCTGGGAAACACAGATGTTTTAGGTAGGTTACTGGGAAAGACAGAACAGGAACTATCATTTTCTTACATGACCAGATGCACTAATGGGAAGAAAGGTTTATTTCAGGCTTACAGATTCCAAGGTAAATTTCGAAGTTGGTTCACTTCAGCATATATCCATAGCAGAGAGTTGGGAGGAGCCAACACCAGAGCATCCAGAGCTTAAGCTGACATAGGACACATCTAATAGAGCTGGACTTAAGATACACTCCTCCTAATGGGGTTGCACCTGCTGAAGATTTAGCAGAAAGCATAATCAAAAATACTGAACATTAGCCAGGTGTGGTGACACACACCTTTAATCCCAGTACATTGGAGGTAGAGGTAAGAGTATCACTGTGAGTTCGAGGCCAGCCTGGGACTACAGAATGAGGTCCAGATCAGTCTGGGCAAGAGTGAGCCCATACCTTGAAAAAAAACTAAAAAAAAATACTGAAGGCTAAGGAGGTCATACATTTACATTCACCAACCACAATACCTCTGTTCTCTCATGATAAAGATACAAAGTCATATAAATGACATTATGTCAAAACTCATATCATACTATGAAAGATAGCTCAAACTCAAAGGGTGCATTGACCAATATTATTCTTAAGCCATGTTTTAAGAGACTGCTGAGAAAATTTTATCAAGTAGTGCCCTATGTGAGGAGTACAGGCATGAATTTAGTGAATCCTAGCCTCTGGAACTCTCCCATCCAAAAGTGGCCAATCTGCTTCTAGAAGCAAAGCCTAAGAGGTGAAGAGCTAACTGCCGGTACCCCCATTCCAGAAGATGGCTAGCTACCACTAGCAGCAGTCTGAGGAAAAAAGAAACTGAAGAGAATTTTGTTTAAGCCATTAGAAAGCTGGCTGCAACTGCTGTCCCTGCTGTTCTGACGTTACTGCTGCTGTGCCTTCCTCTGCATATGGGCACTTGTTGGCACTTTTATTGAGCTGAAAAAAAAACAGTAATATGTGAGCAAATAGTACATTGCATGAGTAATGGTTAAGAAACTTTCGATTTGGATAATCCTTAAACATTTGTTAAAGGAAGGGATTTAGGGGTATCAACTCTGCTGATCCAGAACACATATCCACCCTGACCACAAGAGCAACTACATGAAGCCCACCTCTTGCCTTCAACAGATCCATGGGCCCATCATTACTGACTGTGTTGTCTTCATCACTACGATGAGCACTTCTTATGCATGTATGTTTGTTCTGAGTTGAGAGGCCAACCAGCCCTCTGAGGAAAGGAGCATAGAGCATAGCTTAAGATCAATCAGCATCTCTAAATATTGCCTATCAATATTGGTCATCTGTTCTGTTCAGGCCAAAGATACACCAGGGCAAAGGAAGCCTACTCACATTGTTTTAAGCAGGTGTATTACACAGGTGTAAGATTAACTTCAAAGCAAGTTACAAGTAAGGAATTTAGCATCTCACAGGAATAATATCACAAAAGCTATTTGTGAGGTCCATAAGAAATATTCCCACAGTTCTTTCCCATAGTTCATTTCCACAGTTTGTTCTTATAGTCCATTCCCACAAATTAGCACTTCCTTGATGATATACCTTAAACCACTGTATCTTGTAGTGGTTGTGTTTATGACTATATCTTCTTCTTTGAAGAAAGAATTGCTCAGTTCAGGATGATGCTGGTCAATAATAATAAAATAGGCAGTAAGCACATGGTCGTTCTGGGTTGTCAGAGAGGGGGGGGGAGAGGCCAACAAAACCAGAAGAGGCAGGTAAGGCAAGTCAATCTTAGAACATGCATTAGTTCTTATAAGAATCCATTTCTACTATCTCCATGTTGAAGGAATGCAAAGAATGGTACCCTACTAAGAGTTTGGCATTGGTTTCTACTGATAAAATTTTTAGGTTATCTGAACCATGAAAGGAAGCTCTTGTTTGGGGGTTCATTATAGTCCCCATCTCTGCCACCATGGCTGGTTAAGTCATGAATCCATTGTGCCTTGGGCCAAAGGCAAAATTTTTCTGATTTCTAGGAGACAAAACATCTATTCAATACAGATTTTGGTGTCTCCTCTGCAATGGATGTGCTCTGGTAGGCATCAATATGAAACAAAGACTTGCACATGCTGGGTCCATTCTCATAGGAATTTCTACATGCATCTTTTCTATATCTTTTGATCTCTTATATTGTAATCATGCACCTTTCAGTCTCCTGACCAATCTGAAAAGCCACACACAATCTCCAAAAATATATGTATATCTTTACTTCTAGTCACTTTGCTTTTCCATTCAGTTGATGGTACAGATATTCTGTTCAAACAGCTGGTTGGAGAAATGTCCCTCATTGCTGTTGTCTGTAGTCACCCATGGTCATGGCTCTAGTGCACCAATGCTTGGCACTGGGCTTACTATTTTGTAACTCAGCCTCGGTAGTTTTTCCTTTTTCATCAGTTGGTCATTGTCCACTCTCTGAAGCCATAGGTTGAGCTAAAGATGGGACATGAGTGAAAGATGTTAGGTGACATGGAAGTCTGGGCCATCTGTTCACTCAGCTGTGACTCAGGACCAACTTTGGCTTGACCCTGAGTGTACTATTTTCATAAAACAATGTGAAATCTTGAGTATACTGGTTAGAGTCTGATGTGGTCCCATCAACGGTATGAAACTACACTTGCACTGAAAACTGGCATTCTTCTCTCTCTTTCCCTCTCTCATTTCCTCATTCCTTACCTCCCTCCTTTTAGTCCTGTGAGTTACATTACATTGCAAATTAATGGGAACAGTATTTTCACTTATGATCTATAGTGTCTCTAAAAATTCCTTATGCTTATTAGGGAATACAAAGGAAGAGCTATCATAACACATATTCAGACCCCTGAATCCCGATAGAGGCAGGCCCCTGAAAGTGGTAGGATTTATATCCCAGTGAACAAAGAGTGTCTTACCAAAATATCCAGAACATCTGCCACTTCCTGTTTCTCATGTTCAAATAACATGACATTTCAATAATAACATGGTTATGATACTATGATATTAAAATATCAAAAATAATATTACCCAAATTTTACTATAAACATTCATTATCCAATTCTTTGGAAATTATTATAGTCCCCAAATCAAATTCCCATGGATGTTAAAGCCACAGGTAATTGATGTCTCAAATTATTTTGCTCTTGTGAATTAAAACGCCTAAGAAACCAAAGTCCAAAATTATTCTCCCCAATTTTTCCTTCTATTCAGTTTCTAAGTATTTGATGGAGTTAGTAGTTCTCCAGTAGCAATCACTCAATGGTCTTTCACTGGAATAGAGCTAATTTCTTTATGACTTGTAAAGTTAAATTAAGTCAATGTCTACCCTTTATTGTGTCTGATTTCTTAAAGTTGAATTAAGTAATCCATGCACTGCTCTTACACCAACCACATTTAGATAATAAGTTAGTTCTCTACATAATTTTCCCAAGATCATATATCTAGTGAGTAAATGTCATCGAGAAGTAAATACTAGACAGTTAGCCTTAGATGCCTGTGCTTGCAATCACCATGTCTTCCTCATTGGCTTTAGTCTTTCAAGATGTTAATTAACCTATGCTAAGTGCCTACACTATGCAGTCTATGAGATTCTGCTCACTTGGTTAATGTTCACACTATGTTGGCACATAATATATTCACTGTCTCTGAAAAAAAATACATTGTCTTGAGGAGGGCTCATTAGTTATTTTGTATGAAAAAAAGCAATATTTGAAGCTGGAGGTTCTCTATGTCTTAAGATAATGCACATTTACAGATAAGAAAATCCAGGTTCTGGTAGCTTAAAAAACTAACTTGATCATATATCTAATAATGGATAAGATCTTGGTCTCCTAATGTGTCTAGGACTCTTCTCAGTACATTATATCTCTCTGAATATGCAATAAAGATTAAATAATTTTATAACTTATGACTATCTCCAGATATAAAAACTTTTCATTAGAATAATGAAACAGCTATACATTAGCACAAATGGATAATGAAGTTTCTGTTGAAATTTGATAGTAGAAGCTCTATCAACAATTTTTTTAAGTTGTCTTATAGTTTGAAAGTGAAATGTTCCTCATAGGCTCACTCATATGTTTTAGCACTTGGTTCCCAGCTGGCAGCACTGTTGGGGAAGATGATAAAGAAGATAAGGATGGAAGAACCTTGAGAGATAGAGTCTATCTGAAGGAAGTGCATCAGTTTGTTCAGGTCTTAAGGATTTTATACGGCAACTCCACTTCCTGATTTTTCTCACTCTTTTCCTGGCTGTGGATGGAATGTGACCAACCAGATTCCTTCAGTCATGCCCTCCTTGTCACAGTGAACTCTATACTGAATTAAACCCTTCCTTCTGTATGCTGCTTCTTCTCAGGCATTTGATCACAGCAACAACTAAAGTAAGTATTATGGAAGAAATAAAAAATCAATCAAATGAAAATCACAACAGAGAACATTACAAACAGATTAGACCATGCAAAAGAATGAATTTCTCTGATAGAAGACAAAGTTTAGACAAAAATGCTCATAAATACCTATAAAGAAAAAATTAAGGTTGTAAGAGCCATACTGGGAGAGATTACCCAGAGACATTATCCCCCTCAGCTATAATTCATAAAGGGAGGGGCAACCTTGATGCCTCCTGTGCTATCTATAACCCATTACCACATGGATTGTTCCAGTATGCCCATCGAGGAGGATACCCAGGGGATTGGGGATTGGGGGGAAGGAAATGGGAATATAAGCACAATATTTACTCAATCAATGTATCTAATTTGGGGAAACAAAGATAAACAAAAAAAGAAAAAGGAAAAATCAAGAAACATGAACAATATTCACAAGAAGTGTGAGACTGATTTAAGAGATCAAACCTTCAAAGTCACTGAAGGTACTAAGATAATATCTAAAAGCATTCAATAAACTTATAGAAGAAAATTTCCCAAGCCTAGAAATAGAAAGAGAAGTCAACTTGTAAAATATAAGATGCATTTAGAACCTCAAATACACACAATTAGAGAAGAACTTCTTGACAGCACATTATATTCAAGATTAAAAATACAAAGTAAAGAGAATATATTAAAAGGTACAAGTGACCCATAGATTTACCAGAAAACTCTTAGAATTGTTCAACACATTCAACAAAGTTACAGTATATAAAATCAACACTAAATAATTTATCCCAACCTGAAGTTATGGAGAAAAAAATTGGGTAAAATACTCTATTCACAATAGCTCCCCCAAAAATAAAGTACCAAGGAATAAGCCTCACCAAGGATGTAGAAGACTTCCACAAAGAAAACTTTAAGACACTGTCAAAGAAAATAAAAGAAGGGCTGGAAAGATGGCTCAGCCATCAAGGCACTTGCCAACAAAGCCTAACTACCTGAGTTCAATTCCCCAGTACGCATAGAGCCAGATGCACAAATGGGTGCGTGTCTGGCCCGAGTCTGCTTGCACTGACTGGAGGCCCTGGCACACCCATCCTCTTCTCTCTCTCTCTCTCTCTCTCTCTCTCTCTCTCTCTCTCTCTCTCTCTCTCTCTCTCTCTCTCCTTGGCAACAAACAAAAATATTTTAAAATAAATAAAAGGAGAAGCCAGATATTGGAGAGTCACTCAAAGTTCCTGGATAGGCAGAATCAATATTTTTTAAAATGGCTATACTACATTAACAAAAGTAATCCACAGATTCAGTACAATTCCCAACAAATTCCAGTGACATTCTTCTAAGAACTGAAAAAAAAATTCATATGAAAACACAAATAACATGCATAGCCAAATAAAAACTAAGCAGAAAAAACACTGTTGGACATACCATAATTCCTGACCAAAAATTATACAATAGAGTCATAATGACAAAGACTCCATTGTCCCAACACAAAACAGGTATATGTTCTAATGGAAGAGATAAGAGGACCCAGAAATCAAGCCACAAACACACACTGGAAGAAAGACAGCCCATTCAATAGATGATGCTAGAAAACTTAGAGATCCACCTATAGAAGAGTGACATTAGATCCACCTCTCTCACCCTGCATAAAAGTCATGTCAAAATTGATGAAAGACCTTCATTTAAAACTTGAAATGCTGAAACTGCTAGAGTAAACAAGTTAGGAAAAACACCTAAATAGATAGGCATAGGCAAGAACTTTCTGAATAGGTGTCCAATAGCACAGGAAATGGGACTACATAAAAGAAGAAGTTTCTGCACAGCAAAGAAAACTATCAGCAGAGCAAGCAAGCAGCATGTAGGATGGGAGAAAATTTTTTGCCAGATTTTCCTTTGATAAGTTGATACCTAGAATATATCGACAACTTCAAATATTAAACACCAAACTCCTCCCACAAAAAGCTATCAACCAATAAATGAGCTAAAGAAATGAATAGAACATTATCAAAAATACAAATGGCCAACAGATTATTTTTAGAGATTATCAATATCCTTAGCCATCAGGAAAATGCAAATAAAAACCTCTTGTGATTTCACCTCACCCCAGTCAGAATGGTTGTCATCAAGAAAACTAATGACAACAAATGCTGGTGAGGTTGTGGGGAGAGGTGAAACTTTATTCATTATTGTTGGGATTGCAATTGGCATATCCACTATCTAAATCAGTGCAGCGGTTTCTCAAGATAAAAATTGAACTATCATGTGACTCAGCCATACATCTTGCATAAGTTACTTTTTCATTTCTAGGACAAAATAGCAGAAGCAGAAGCAGAAGCAGAAGCAGCTTCTGAAAGGAACAGGGTTTAATCCACTTTACACTTCCAGAGGGTAAAGTTGGCCATGGTGGGGAAAGCATAGGGAGCAGAAATGAGCCACATCAGCACATTAGCAGGGATGAAGTAGAAAGAGCAGCCCTTGGGGACTGGCTATAATATATCAAGGCATCCCCAGTAACACACTTCTTCCAGTAAGGCTCTGCCTCCTAAAGTTTCCACAATCTCCCTGGACAGCACCACCAAATGGGGATTAAGTATTCAAGCACATGAGTCTATGAAGGTGTTTTACATTCAATTTATAAATTTACATTTATGGTGATATGGTACCACCATACCACTCCTGGACATATACCCAAAGATTCTGTATTCTACCACAGAGATACTTATACATCAATGTTCATTGTTGCTTTATTCATAATAGCTAGAAATGGAATTAATAATGAAAATGTGGTATATAAACACAGCAAAATATTACCCAGCTTTAAAGAAAAATGAAGCTATGAAATTTGCAGGAAAGTTTATGGAAAATGGAAGGAAATTATCTGAGGTAACCCAGGCCCAGAGAGACATAAATCACATGTTATTTCTCTATGCTTATTCAAAATTTTAATTTTTATATGTATGTCAATAAGGGAATTCAAGGGAAGATACAGCATATAAACCAAGAAACATGAGGTGGTGAGGGGCATGGGTTAAAAGGAAACCTAAAAGAAAAAATAAAGTTATGGTTGGGGAGGGCCCAAGAGAGAGCAAGACAGGCATAGAAAGAAGGGGTAACAAAAACATTTGTAAGAAAAAACATCATAATAAAATCTAGTTCTTTGTATGCTAATGAAAATCAAAAATATATTAAAGCCTTAAATTTTGTGGTAGCAATAGGTGAAAAACAGTAATAGAGGCATAAAGAGGTAGAGGGATTTTGAGTGATTGGATTTAAGTGAGAAATAAAGGCTGAGTTGAAAATAACTAAGACTGGGAAAGCAAGAGTAGAAGTTGGCTGGAAGCTACTGATGAGAGACATAGTGAGTTTAGCTTCTCAATTCTAAGGCATTCTTGCAAAAAGAACTCAGATTTGAGGGTTGGGAGAAGAGTGAAAATTGAATCATTGGAAGCTTGTCAGGGAGCATGAAAGATTACAGGGATATTTAAAAAGAGGCCAAATACCAACCCTCAGGTGAAACCTGGATCCTACAGACACCACAGTTTAGGAGCACAGAAAGTGCCTGAGCGGGTAAAGGAACCAGCATTAATGTGAAGCATCTACCAGTGGGCATTCCAGAATGAAGCTATATAACGACTCATGTGTTATACTATACACAAGTTAGCTACAAGGAGCTGTGAGAAAAAGGCTTGTTTTCGTGGGTTATTTGAGACTAACTCATGAAATTTTTTGACAGGCTTAGCCCCTTCTCCATGTATAGTAGCATTTCAATTTCCAATTTGACAAAAAAAAAAAAAATTTGTCTCTGTTTTCAATTGGCTGAGTTCATAGGTTGAAGTCCAAACTCTAAGTTTATTTGCAGTTGGAGTCTTTGGTAATTAACTAGGCTTAAATGAGGCTATAACAGTAGGGCCTTAACAAATAGGATTGTTGTGGTTATGAAGAAGGAGGAGTATAGGAGAGTTTTCTCTGGGCACTCCCAAATTAAAGGCCATGTGATAACATAATGAGAAGGTAGCTGTCCACATGCCAGAAAGAGACCATGGCAAACCAACACTTGTTACACCATGTTCTTTGACTTATTACCTCCAGGATTGCAGAAAAAAAATATGTTCCTAGTTTGAAGGCATTCATACTGATATTTTGTTGCAAATACAAATACAATAACCAATAATTTTGTGGGCTTCGATTTCCCTGTTTAGAAAAAAGGTCCCTGAGGGGGACAATGTCTCTGGATCTTCTCCCCCACCATGGCTCTTATAATCTTTCCACCCCCTCTTCTGCTCAGTTCCCTGAGTCATAGTGGTTTTAAGTCTGATTTATTGTTGAGATCTTAAGTATCTCTGAATCTTTGCCCTGGGTTCTGTTGGGTATCATTGGTGTTTGTCTCCGTTGACCTTTCATGGGTTATCAGACTAACAATACACAAGAGGGAAGGAAAAAAAAAGAAAAACAGCTATCTGGTGCAGTTCATAACCCCCTATCCTATGGATATATCCTGTATGTGCACTGAGAAAGTACCCCAGTGGATAGAGGACAGAGAGGAGGGAAACGGGGACACATTCCCAAGATTTGCTCATACAATGTATATACTTATTCATAGTAAAGATATAAAAAAAGAATAAAAGGTCCTCTCAGGAGTACTTAAGTCTAACCTCATTTGTATCCATGCTACATCCTCCAACCAATTCACTGGCATTGGACTAAGTCACAGATCCAGACCAAAAAGAAAGTGAACTAAACCACCTCAGAGATTCTTTTCCATTCTATGATTCAGAGAAGCAAAGTCAGTGTTGGAAAGTTTGAAAACATTACCACATCCTTAAATGAAGACCACATCTTCTTCATTACTAAAGGTAAGTGTTAAGGAATCAGGCCTTATATTAGTTACTGAGACAAAAAAAAAAAAAAGCTGTTTAGGGAAGAAGGATTTCTTCCAGCTGATAGTTTGAGGTTACAGTCCATTATGGCAGAAAAGGCATGGTAGCAGGGGCTCGTGACAGTTGATGGCATTCATTCCACAGTGAGGAAGTAAGTAGTGATGGATGGTATTGCTCAGCCAGCTCTCTCCTTTATATACAGACCAGGATCCCACCCACAGTTAAGGTGGGTCATCCCACTCCAATTAACCTCATAAAAATAAAGTCTTACAGGTAATTATAGGTCCTGTCAAGTTGACAATCAATATAAACCATCATAGGTCTAAAAGACTTAAAATTATTTTCTAGCACGATGTTTTGTGAGGGTGATAAGGTTGTTGGAAGCACCTGAGAAAGCATAGTCAAGAAAAGACCTGGCAGGAAAAAAATGCCATTCAGGGGAAACCATTGATTTTTAAGAATTGAATTGCAGCCTCTCCTCCCTTTTCTTTTGTAAACTGTGATTAGGCTGCACTTTACTGGAGTACACAATAATGATACCTTATGCTCAACACTGAGGATTCTAAAGAATAGGCTTGAACGTACTTTACCAGCTTGTGGAACAGAGTCCTTTTTTCCCAGAGTACACTGCCAAGCCCTAGTGTGTTGCCCCTCCTCCATGGTTAGTTAACCAGCAGGAATACTTTTTAGGGCTGGCAGGCTGGAGAGAGAGCTCTATAGAAGCATATTTCCACTGACATGAACGTGAGGATGATCTGGGGGAAGGAAAAAAAAAAAGACTTCTCCCATTGACTGACACTCTATGGTATGCCGCATGCTCTGAGATTTTTTTCCCCCTAGGTATCTTCATTCTGACTTCATTCTATATTAACAACCACTAAAATATGCTATAAAAAAGTTTTCCCTGCTCAATTTGTCCTCCTCTATCAGGTTTCTGCTGTTTCACTTATTTTGACTCTGCATGAACCAAATAAAATCATCATTTTCTAAGAAAATAAACTTACAATGATAAAACTATGGTGGCACTTTACCACCAGGACTCTAGGAGAGAGTCTTCTAGGAATAAGGAATAAGGAGACATAGTGAAAGCACTGGCTTTGAAGTCAGACAGACTTCCCAAGATGAAAAATATACTCAATGCAAACATTCATGGCCACAAAACTGTGCAAAAGTCAATTTTCTTCTACTTAGTTCTAGATTTTCTCAAGCTTTACACATCATAGCCAAAGAGAAAGGGAAGAGTGGACTTTTCACAGTGACAAAACAAAGTAATGTAGTTTGTTTGTTTATTTTTTTCACAAACCTGTTAGAGATCTGAAAATAGAGAAAAAGAAATTTAGATGAACCAAGTTTCTACATTTATACTCTATAAAAGACACATAAGTATTTTTGCCCTTAGTAAAGAGGTGGGAATCAATACACACCCTTAGGTACTTTGGTTTTGTTTAGATTACTTGTTTAATCCCTGTCCTTGCATAAATACACTGTGCAGATTTGGTTTATGTATGTATATTGCCCATAAGCATATTAGACCAGTATTTTTGGAAGAATCAATATTGTGAAAATGTCAAATTTGCCTAAAACAATCTACACATTCAATGCAATCCTCACCAAAATTCCAAAGGCAACAATCTTCAACAAAATAGAAAAAACAAATCCTCAAATTCATTTAGAATCATAAAAAAAGCAAATAGCCAAAACAATACTAGGCAACAAAAGTAAGGCTGGTGGTATCACCATATGTGATTTTTTTAACAGAGCCATAGTAACAAAAACAACACGGTACTGGCACAAAAACAGACAAGCAGATCAATGGAACAGAAGAAAAGACCCTGATAGTTAGAGTCATCTGATTTTGACAAAAAGGACAAACATGTTCACTGGAGAAAAGACAGCCTCTTTAACATATGGTGCTGGGGAAACTGGATATCTATATGTAGAGGGATGAAAATAGATCCTTATCTCTCTCCATGCACAAGATTCAAGTCCAAATGGATCAAAGACCTCAATATCAGACCTGAAACTCTAAAACTACTAGAGAAAAAAGTTGGGGAACACTTAAACATATTGACATAGGCAAAGTCTTTCTGAACATAACCCCAGTTGCTCAGGAGGTAAAATCACTAATCAACAACTTGGACCTCACAAAATTACAAAGCTTTTGAACAGCAAAGACACCGTGAACAGAGTAAAGAGACAACCTACCCAATGGGATAAAATCTTTTCCAGCTATACAGAGACAGAGGATTAATATCCAGGCTCTATGAAGAACTCAAAAAAACTAAACAATAAGAAATCAAACAACTCAAAAAGGGGGGTTACAGCACTGAGTAGAAAGTTCTCAAAAGAAGAAATATAAATGGATTAAACATCTAGAAACACATTCTGCCTCCTTAGCAATCAGAGAAATAGAAATTAAAACTACTCTGAGATTCCATCTCACTCCTGTCAGAATGGCTACCATCAAGAAAACAAATGACAATATATGCTGGTGAGGATGTGGAAAAAGAGTAACCCTTCTACACTACTGGTGGGAATGTAAACTGGTATGGCCATTGTGGAAAGCAGTATGCAGGTTCCTCAGAAAACTGAAAATAGATTTACCATGTGATCCAGCTATACCACTCCTTGGCGTACATCCTAATGATAGTAGTCACCACCCTAAAGATACTTGCTCTTCCATGTTTATTGAAGCTCTATTTATAATAGCTAGGAGATGGAATCAACCTAGATGTCCCTCAACTGATGAATGGATAATGAAGATGTGGCTCATTTATACAATGTAGTGCTACTATTCATCTTTAAAGAAAAATGAAATTATGAAATTTGAAGGGAAATGGATGCATCTGGAAAGGATCATACTAAGTGAGGTAACTCAGGCCGAGAAAACCAAATTCTGTGTGTTCTCTGTCATACAATGGCATTGCCTAATACTAGAAAAACTTCAGTGCCAGGGAAGGGATACTTTCCAGTGAGTTGTTGGCTAGGTATGTTTCTGAGATCCCCAAAATATCACAGACCATTGACAAGGCTCTTGGATGCCCACTAGAATGAGATGGTAAGACTGTATTGCTGAAGACTACATATGCTTGGGCTGCCTGTCACTGAGAACTCAACCTGGATCTGAGCAGAAAACCTCCTCACTCTTAATCAGCTAACAGGAAGCTATTAAAAGCTATGACTGCATGCAGTCCTATGGGAGACAGAAGTCATCAACAGTGGTGAATTGCCGTGGACCTTTCTAGACTTAAGACTGGCCAGCCAGGCCAAGTGTGCCAACTGGGGCAATAGCAGCATGTCTATTGTGGAGGAACCACTTGCTCTCTAATTGGACTGGAGGCCTGCTCCATAGGAGGGAAAGCATGCCTGGTACTGAAGACCTAGTATAAACTCTATATTGGGGGAGGTTATGAATCTGACCCTTCCTTTGGTTCTTACAATGGGAGACAAAGGAATTAACACCAGCTATTGTCTGGCTAAACTCCCATACAAGCATTTTGTGTTTTAAATGAGCATGCCCACATGATAATGCTACTCTCACTCTTGTCTAGAGAAGCTTCTCTTTTTCAGATGACAGTGACCACTGTGATAATGCAAAAGACACCATAGTGCTGAGAAGAAATTACACTGGAGTGTTCAGCACTGGGACATCTCTATCACACTTCCTGAGACTCAGGGTCTACTGGAGAGGTTGGAGGAAATATTGTAAGAGCCAAAGGAAGGTAAGACTGCCTATAATGAAAACTTCCAGAAAAAAAATGACCTTGATATTCATGACTTTGCAGTGCCTGATAATACTTATGCATTATGGGAGGAAAAGATGGTGATACCAAAATAAATCAGAGACTGATTGAGAGGGGGAAGAAATATAGGAGAGGGAGGAGAGGGAATCATGATGGCTTATGATCTATGATTATGGAAGTTATCAATAAAAAGTTTAAAAAATAGAAGATATAAAAAGAAAACATGTAATAAGATAAGAAAACATATTACACAAAAAGAAGCAGGACCATGATGGCCAGACGTGGAATTACAGGGGAAAAATTTTTAAATGACAATATGTGTGAACAGTCTTGGGGAGAAAAATCATTAAAATATGAGAATTTTTGGCAAATGGATTGAGATTGTGAAAAGAGCCCAATGGAAATTCCATAAATGAAAAGTACAGTACCATATTTGAAAACTTCTTTTAAGGCTCATTAGCAGATAGCATGCATGGGAAAAATCAGTTCAATTGAATATAGTTCAAGTGAACTTATCCAAACTAAATATTAAAAAGTTTAAAACACAGATGGAGCATCCGAGATCTGTTGGAAAATATGAAACTCTCTAACATAAAGGTAACTATGTACGTACAAAAAAAGACACAGGGTCTACAAAGAATATAGGAAGAAATCCATTTCATATTTTGAAACTGATCACACCATACTTAGGATACATATGATATCTATTTCAAAGGAGAATGATAAGATAAAGTGTGCAAGGGTGGGTGTGTGTGTGTGTGTGTGTGTGTGTGTGTTGAAAGATCCATGCATACTATGCAACCCCTATTATTTCTCAGTATTCTCAGAGAAGGGGTTTCACCAAAATCACACAGGAAAAAAAATAGAGGAACGTTGGTGGACTATGGTTCCTATTGCCTTCAGCAGAGAGACAAACCTGTTCCTGACACCTGCCTGGAAAATCCAAAAGTTTAGCGACAGGCTGCCCAGCCATTTTGTTGAAGGGGACAGAAGGAGTTGTTCAGGTTTTCTATATTCTAGTGGTGTTTTCTAAGACTGGTGTGCTTCCAAAAGAAAGGCAAAGAGATTTTTCAAAACAATTCTCATAACAACACTAAATAGTTGTCATCAACACAGAATATTCTATAAATAATTGCCTTTCTTTAATGTAGGTGAACTCGTACCCATCCAATTTGGAATGTGGGAGTAGATCATCCAGCAGAATTGTCTGGCATCATCAGTTTGTCTCCCTGGGGTTGTAGCTGACAAGCTGCACTACCAAAATTTGGAACTCAGAAAGCCACCAGACAAAATCATAATTCATCTGAGGCAACAAAGTAAAGCAGAAATCACCTTTGGGATTCTTTTTTTCTCTTTTGTTTATCAGCCATATACTGAAGTCTTGCTGTACATGGGCACATGAGCAGACTAGAATCTATTAGGGGCACATGGGCACAGATGTGTTTTCAATGAAAAAAACAAACATATTATCAAATACATAGTTTCTTTGGTTCTTTAGGAAAAGAGGAGAGTTTTCACCTGAGACAGTTTTAGAAGTACAGTGGTTAGCTGTGGGCAGAGTTGAGAACATGAAGGAAATTAAGATTTAATAGAAAAGTTGGTATGTTATCTGTTAGAAAACTAAGTCATCAAGAATATGGTAGATAGACCTCTATCTGTATTGTAGCTGGCAAAGATTAACTCCCAGTTTGATGTTGGTCTGTTGGATTTGAATATGGTATACTTGTCTGTACAGAAGCTTTGTACCTTGATGAGATCCCATTGGTTAAGTGATTGAAATATTGCCTGGGATACTGGAAGTTTGTTCAGGAAGTTTTTCCCTATTCCTATCTCGTAGAGAGTCCCTCCCCCTTTTTTTTTTCTTCCAGAGTTTTCAGAATTTCATGTCTTATGTGGAGGTTATATCCATTTGGAGTTGATTTTTGTGGATGGTGAGAAGAGTGGGTCTATTTGAATTTTTTACAAGTATTTATCCAATTTGTCCAGTATCATTTGTTGAAGATGCTCTCTTAACTCCAGGTAACATTACTGACATCTTTGTTGAATATTAAATAACTATAATAGCTCAAGCTTAGGGCAGGATCTTCAATTCTTTTCCATTGCTCTATCTGTCTGTTTTTATGCCAGTACCATGCTGTTTTTGTTATTATGGCTTTGTAACATATACTTAGATTGGGTATGGTGATACCACCTGACGTGATTCTTTTATTCAGAATAGCTTTGGTTATCCGAGGCCTTTTGCCATTATAAATAAATTTGGAGATTATTTTTCTATGTCTGCAAAGATTGATGCTGGTATTTTATTGGCATTGTATTGAATCTGTATATCATTTTTGGAAGAATTTGCCATTTTTACAATATTAATTCTACCTATCCATAACTATGGAAGATCTTTCCATATTTTTGTATTGTCCTAAATTTCCTTTGTAAAGAACTCAAAAAATTAAATAATAAAATATCAAACAGTCCTCTCATAAAATGGGGCACTGAACTCAAGAGGGAATTTTCTCAGAGGTGGAAACACAAATGGCTAACTCTCATTTAAGAAAATGTTCAATGTCATTAATCATCAGGGAAACACAAATCAAAACAATTATGAAATTCCCTTTTATTCCGGTCAAAATGGCAATCATCAAAAAAAAAAAAAAAACTACCAACAATAGATGTTGGCAAGGATGTGGGGAAAAAGAAACCCTTCTCCACTGCTGGTGGGAATGCAAACTTGTACAACCACTATGGAAAGCTGTGTGGAGGCTTCTGAACAGGATAGATATAGAGCTACCAGTTGACCCAACTATCCCTCTACTGGGCATGTACCCTCAGGACACCTCACTTCAACACAGAGACATCTGTACAACCAGTATCTGTATTCATAATAGCTAGGAATTGGAACCAACCTAAATGCCCATGTCTGGAGGAATGGATATGCCACATATTCTCCCTCATCTGTGGCTCCTAATCAGGTTAAGCTTGAATAATGAGCAAACATGACATGTGATACAGGAAATTAACAAAGGAGATGGAAGGAATTGGGGCCTGGAGGGATGGAACAGAGGGGAAGACATACACTTATCTAAACTCACAATAAATTAACTCCATAGATTCCTTCTTTCTGTACAAGTCCTTGAGGTAGCCATGGGCATTGTATGGTCACAAGGGCCCCAAAGAGGTGGGTTGGAAGCTTAACAATAGGACAAATGGTGCTGACCTTTAGCTCCCTGTTCTAGTATTTACTTACTGCCCACAATGAGCTGTTGATCAAAGTGACCTCATGGTCCCTAAAATAAAACATGCTTTTGTCACAGCCCTTGAATATCCACCTCAGTCAAAAGATAAGGACCTATTGCTGAAGATTCTACAGACTGTGTCACACAACACTGACAGACCCTGCTGAATCCAGAAATGAAATCATCTCCCAGAAGGCCAGCCTGGGTAATGCTGGAAGGTGTTGCATGAGCTGCCAGAGGAACCAGACCAACGATATTCTGAGAAAGCAGGAGACATCCTGAATCTACACCGACCAATGGCCCAAGAATGCAAAACTGCTGATGGCACAGACAAGCAAGACAAGAAGTGACACTCAACCTAGGTGGGTAATCAACAACTCAGTGGAAGGGAACCCTTGACTGGTATGGGGATTCAAGGCAACCTTGAATGGGGACCAAGAACTGAATCTCCAAGGGGAAGTACCCCACTAACCATAGGTCTTCAGAAAGGCTACACCATTTAAAATATCACCCAAATAGCAATATTTGTCTCAATTAACCATTAATGATCTCACTCTCCATTGGAGATTCTGTTTGTATTTTTCAGAAATCAATGAGAACCATGGACAACCGAATTCCACCAACAGGACCTGAGTTGAAGGGGGTACCCAAGCTGTAGAGGATACACCACAAACTTACCATTTAGAGCCCTAAAAAAAACCTCTAAAGAAGTGGCATGATGAGCAAAAGAGCTATTCCCACAGCAAGGCAGATATCCTATGGAAGAATAAAAGAGATAGACACCAAGGATGCCCAAAGCAGTCCAAAACTCAAATCCAGAGACTCTTTAGAGCGCAACAGTTATACAAACTTAAAACTTGCCTACTATGATTCAGGGAAGTTTGTGGAAGAGGTGGAGAAAAGATTGTAAGGGCCATGGTAGGGGAGAATAATACATATAGGAGTGTGACATCTGATTTTAAGGGGTTTTCTCTAATAACACATGATACTGACATTTTGCTGTGTTAACATATATATAATATATATACATATATAACATATATATATACTAATAAAATGTTTAAATAATAAAAATAGAATACAGTAGATAAGGGGAAAGATATTCCTAGAGGAGAGCAAAGGAAAGCAATAAGGAGCCACCCAAACTGAGTGAGATATTATATCGGACATCAAACTTCACATCTCTTCACCATTCCTTTAATCTCTAAGACATTGTTGCAGTCAGCCACACGCTGCTGGGATGAATCTTGAAACCAGGCACAGTTTATGGGAGGAAACTACTTATTTGTAGCTATAGATACAGGGGAAGTTCCAGAATGCAAAAGAAGCTGCTCCCCTTTCACAGGTCCAAGCAGAGAAAGAAACCCATCACCTACACCACACACACAGAACAGGGAACAGGCAGGAGGACCAAAGAGAATTTCTTCCCCTTTATATAGGCTTATGGTGGGGTCTTGCAACCCTATCCCAGACTTAATGGCTTCCTGAGTCTCTGGAATTTTCTTCCTGCACTGCCCACACAGGAGAGGATGTTTACTTCTAGCTTTCCTGAGCTTCCTTACATCCTGCCCCCTACTGAGAGGCTGCCTTCCTGTAAACATCCTGAGAGACCCACCCAAGATTACTTGAAAGGTCAAATTGATATCAAAACTTCACCATCACAGACATAGACATGTTTTCTTATGCCTTTCAATCTCAATTTGATCATGTGCTAAGCAGGGGGGAAAGCCCTATTGTTATTCTATGAACAAAGGCATAATGGTACTTGTGGTTATTGTTAGTCCCAAACAAAGTTGTGAGTGTGGGAATGTGTGAAGGTTCACAGAAGGTGCCATAACCATGACAACTATTACATGGGAAAGGACATGGAATAGCCAGGCATTTCCAGCTGTATCCAGAGCACGGAGCTCAATAAAAGCCTGATCATGGAGTTTGCAGTCTTACTTGGTAGACAAAAGTGATACTTGGAGGAGTGTTAAGAGAATGAGATTTGTTTTCTGGGAGTTCAATCAATGTGTTTTTAATTATCATGCAGAACAGTTCGGCTGCTTTCTGTCTGAAACCACAATCCAAACTCATATTTTTACAAGACAAAGGCAAATATTATCAAACAGTGAAAGGGGCTGGGTGATACTTCTGCAGCTGTAAGAGAAAATGCCCCAAGCAAAATACAGGTATAACAGTCATCTTGGAACAAAGCACCCAAAGAGAAGCAGCTGATGGAGGGAAGGGATTATTTTGGTTTACATTTTCAGGGGGAATTTCATCATGATGGGAAAGCATGGCCTAGTCAACAGCTGGGTATGGCATCTTGTCACATCAGCTGGAAGGAAGAAGCAAGAGTGAGATCCTGGCACCGTCACTTGCGGCTGGTTTATAAAATCTGAAGGCCCAGCACCAGTGACATGCCTCTTCCATCAAGTCTGCACCTCCCAGAGGCTCCACTCTCTGGGGATCAAGTTCGAGGCTTAATCACAAACATTTGAGGCTATGGGGGAGAATTCATATTTAAACTACCACAAGGGATTCCCCACCTAATGCCAAAATCATTGTTTTCATATGGGACACTGATATTCCTCAGATTGTTCTGACTTCATAAGTAGAGTCTATATGTCATCCTCCAAGTGTTCTATGCTGGATAAATATTTCTAAGCATCATCGAAGGGTGAAACTGATGACAGCAATAAGAATATCAGCAATCTGAGGCCTTTGGCCTGGAACCTTTCCACATCTACAAAGGGTCTATTTATTTACCTTTGCCCTATCTAGTTCTAGAAATGGCTGCTTTTGTTGTTTTGATTCATAATTTTCACAAGACAATGAACAAATCTTCCTCCAAAGGTGCATTCAAACTTATAGCTCTAGAGAAACAGAAAAATTCCTGGTATCTTTAAACTGGCAGTATTTTTTCTACTTCTCATCACTGCTTAAAAGCAATGAGCTCTTCCAGGAATAACTACAAAATCTCATTACAAATTTCATAATTTCTACTTCTGATAACGTGGGGACACAAAACATAATTTTGAGACCAGAATATGGAAGTTTTAAAAAATTATCTGACCCTATAGCATGGTATCTGAGTTTTTTTGAAGAAAAATTAGAATAAATTTCAGAATTCTCAGAACAGTCACATGTTGTGGTACTTTGAATGGATGTCCCCCAATAGATTCAAGAGTCTATTAGAGCTTATAATTTGTCTCCTGCCTCCTGGTTAAAGGAGGTGTCACCTCATCTGGGTCCGTGGGTTAGTTAGGGAGTGGCAGTGCGCATCAACTCCCTGTTCACTCACGGGAGCTGGGTAAGCAGCGGCTTGGAACAGCTGTGAGCCGAACGAGAGATGAGACCCTCAGGAGAACGCGGCAGTGGGCAGTTCTCATTTTATTGTATAGATAGCAGTTGCTTATATAGAGGAAAGTCAGAGGTAGAAGCATAGGAAGCAAGATCTGTGGGCATCTCATGAGTTTGATTGGTAGGGGCCAGTATCCTAATTTACATAGATAAATTGAGGGGGCTATGTTACTCTATACATGTATACAGACATGGATAGAATGGTGATGTCAGCAGAGGAAATGTAACCTTATTGTTTAGGTTTGTTATTTGCAGTTGGATTAAGTTAGGCTTTGAACTGCTTGCTTTTATCTCAGGAGACAGCTGTGGCCTGCCTGGGGGCTGGAGTTTTCAGGATTGCTAAGATTTACAGGGGCCCTCGGACTTTGCCTCAACTTCCTTATCAGAAGGAGACAGTCCCAGAAGCCTGCCAGACTCAGCAAAACCCTACTTCCTCCATGCCCCATTAGTAGGGTACCACAACCTCAGCCTGGTTGGATTCTAGGCTCCAGCCCTAAGGTGTTTCAGGAGTGGGTCTGGATTTCCAGCCACAGGTATAAAGAGCAGTCTGAGCTCAAGCCTGGAGTTCCTTGCTGTGATTTACAGTTTTGATGTGCTAGTGATGTTATTTCTCTCTCTCTGCTCAATCCCATGAAAGGGGGCTAGACCTCAATCACCATTATGAAACTTCCCCAGAATCTGTAACTTCAATAAATCCTTTCCTTCTGTAAACTGTGCCTGGTTTAGAGGTTCATCCCAATGGCATGTGTCTAAATGTGGCAAAATGTGGCTCAAGTGAGAAAACCAACATTCCCAAAACCTTACACTAATTAGTTTACAGAATGAGATTTCAGGATGTGGACCCTTTCCACTATCTTGTGAAGCATAACTTAGAGAATATTAAAGTGGAGATATTGCTGAAGCTTCATAATTCAATAGCTATTATATTCCTTAGTGAGGGATATGGCATAGGTACAACTTTTCAAAAAGGTATGATGGACTCTATTTTTTATTCATAAATATTTATCAACCCATCCTGGGATAAGGGTTATACTCTGATCAGCGCTAGGCTTATCCATGTAACTTGCTCTAGCCAGTGGCATGCAGGCAAAAGGATCTAGGAAGAAGCTTTTAAAGTTAGCAAGTGCTTTGCCACAGTTTTTTACCATATTTCCCAATACCTTTCATGTTTCAAAGAGAGGCCATACCATCAGCCTGGATCCCATGGTAGAGACAATGGTATACAGAATATAGCTGATTCTGAGGATATTTGGTGTTAGTGGAAAAGAAGTCTTTCTTGTCACAAGCCAGTGAAATTTAAGGATACTTGTTTATTGGTGCATAGCAGAATCTATCTTGATTGATACAAAAGGCAATCACAAAATGGTCAAAACACTCAAGTTCCATCTACATCAGGAGTACAAATATACAAAGGAAAGATTGAGACAAGGATTCTGAGAATGATTTTTACTAAGGGCATTCAGTCTTTTCCTCCTCAGAAGAAATAGGTACTTTCCCCTTGCCCTAAATTGTTGAGAAGGACTTCTTGGAAACTGAGCCATATCTCACCCCCTCCAAAATGCCTGATAGTCAGGAGTTAAGCTGGCAAACGTCCCTAATGGCAGGAGTTCAGAAGATGCTACTATATAGATATCAACATGCAACTTTCAAAGGTGCTTGTTTAGAAAAAGAATGCACAACCATCTAAGGGCAGAGGTAGCCTATGTGGAAGAAACTCGTTTCCCAAAAAGTAAAAGCTGGAAAGCTCCGGAGGCTGAAGAAGCAACTGTGAAGAATGATCTGGAATAGAAGTCATCTCTTCTAAGGAGATATAGGAAGGAAAGCACTCGAAATTCAGAGGAATTGGTGGGGGGAAATGGGATAGTGAGGGGATTTATACAATAAGCTAAACCAATAATTAATAGATACCATGAAATCCTTACTTAAATAAAGTAAACTCTCGAGGAAGCTGTGGGCATGACCCAGTAAAAAGGGCCATTAATAGAATAGGAGGAAGCCTAACCCCAAGAAAAATTGCTTAGGCCTGCAAATCCCTATTCCAGTCATTGGTTACTTCTCACACTGACCTGTTGATGAAAGAGACTCACAAGGTCTCCAAAACTAGACAGGCTTCTGTCAAAACACTTGAATACCCACCCCAGGCCAAAGGTAAGAACCTATTGCTGAAGATACCACAGAGTGTTATCACACAACACTGAGAGACCTTGCTAGATCCAGAAAGGTAACCAGCTCCCAGATGGTAGCATGTGTAGTGTTGGAAGGTGTTACATGAGCTGACAGGGGAAATTGGTCAATGATATTTGGAGAAAGCAGAGACCACTGATATACAATACAGACTCATGTCATGAGAATGCTGAACACACAGCTATATGGCAGAGACTAGCAAGTCAAGAAGTGCTCATCTGTGCAATAGTGGCGCAAAGCCTAGGAGGGATCTTTTTTAAAAAATTCCTAAAACCAAGGAACACTATATCAGACTATCATGGTCTTGAATAACTTAAAACATTCCCATTATTTCATACACGCACACAATATACTTTAATCATGATCCCCTCCTATTATCTTCCCTTGTCCTCTACACTTCCCCACTCTGCTTTGCCCTTTTACTGAGCCCTTTCTTCTTTACAACTAGTCCCATTACTACCTTGATATCTTTGGGGTTTTTATTGCTCTTCTCCACCATCCATGGTGTGCAGGATTTGTGCAGCTAACAACAGGTGCTGTAAGGTCATGAAAGCAATGGCCACTTCATGTCCAGAAGACAGTGTTCCAAAGCTCTCCTCCCCATCCTCTCACGTTCATTTTGTCCTGTCTTCTGCAATATTCCCTAAGCCTCGAAGGAAGTGGCATAGATATATTATTCAATGTTGAGCTCTCCACAGTCACCTATTCTCAGCACTTTGATAAATTCTTAATATCCCTAGTAGTCACCACCAACAGCAAAAATATGCTTCTGTGACCAAAGGGAGAGCAACCCAAATCTGTGGGCATAAACATACATATTTTGAATACAGTTTGATGGGCAATGCATATCTTTTTACCAAACAGTGGCAGCTTCCTCCTAGGGTCTATGACATTTCAAGTCATAGGCTTTTGACCAGATTTTCAGTCCCAAGTTTGAATATCCACTGTAAGCAGGTCTCAAAACTAGTCATAGAGAAGTTGGTCAACCCCATAACAGCCATGACATTATTGAACCAGTAAATAAGTCTTGGCTGGCTGGTCAGTTGCATAATGCATAGGGTCCACACCTGAGTAAAATGGTTGGAGCAGCCTGCATAACACTTTCCAGTACTGTGGCATTTTGCCAACCGACAGGATGCTTTTAGCTCAGTTCCAGCTTGATCACACCAAAGCATGTGATGATTTCAGTAATAGGGTCTTACCATCTGAGAACTTTCCTATTCTGTTCTCTCTGTACACTTTCCAGCCTCACTCCATCGATTCTGGATAGAACATAATGTTTCTCAGTAAATGAAAGAGTGTGTGAAGCAAGAGCTGCCTAGGGGAGAATAAGTTCTCAAAACCAGAATTCTGATAAAATCTAATTTCATATAGATTACTTTAGAGTAAGTCAGGAAACTCAGAAAAAGGAGTTGTAAAACCACGTGGAAAGGGGAGAGAAAACCAATGAAGAGTAAGTTAATTAGGTGAATTGCCACCATTGGCAAACAGAATAGTTCATAGTACAGACCTACTAAGAGGCTGGAAACATAATTCAGACTTCTCCTTCCAAGGAAGCTGGGATCATTAAAAATAACTTCCATCTGTCTTTGGTTAAAGACCAGTACTTCCCAAGTGTTAACACCTAGACACTTCAAGCTGAGCATGCTTTCACTAGAGAAAGCCCTCAGACAAGCAGACACAGGTACTTGAGGCTAGAAGCCTTTCAAGTGTGCAGAGAAGTGGTTACTGAAGCTGCAGGTGAGCCATAGGCAACACAGACACTCCAAAGCTAAAACACCAAGCTATAGGACAACCTTATAGATTGTATTCAAGTCAGGAGATATTTTGGCACCCTGAAAGAGAAAAATGTTAGATGTGGCCCCTCATTCCTTGAGAAAGGAGAAGGAGTCTGGGCTTTATTGTTGAGTCACTAAAGATTCATGAGGAGGTAACTTCACAGAACATGGTGCTTTGGGTTACTAGGATAAAACACCTGACCAAAAGGAGCTGATGGGAGAAAAGAACTTATTTTGGCTTACAGTTTTGAGAGGAAGCTTCATGATGGAAGGGAAAGCTTTGCATGGGCAGAGACTGGACATCATTTCTGCCACAACAGGTGGAAAACAGTGATAAGAAAGTGGGCTGAAGTCTGGCAAGGCTGGCTATAACACCCCTAAGCCTTCCCAAACAACACACCTTTCTTCAGCAAGGCTGCACCTCCCAAATTGCCTCCAGATTGGGACCAAGCATTCCAAACGCATGAGTTTATGGGGAACACCTCATACAAACCATCATACATAGTATTGTGACTGTGTGTACCAGGAACAGGCAGAGAAATCTGAGATAAGCAGGACATTCAATAAAGACCAGAGCAAGAATGTTAGCCATAGAAAACAGGAAGACATGGAACATGAAAGTGCATGTGTGTGCAAAATGTGGAGGATTTGACACAATGAAACTGGCAAGAGGTAACTCGTAACTGGACATAAGTGAAAGAAAAGAATGCAGGAAATTAAGATTTTTCATTTAACCTCGGGAAAATTCTAGTTCAATGAACAGAAACAAAGAATTCTGAAGAGTGAAGTATTACTTCATTTTGTTTGATCTTTTTTGTTCGTTTTCATATCCTTCTTGAACTTTCTCTTAGCATTCAAGTTCACCACCCTAGATCTGCTCTCTGAGCTGCTTACAGTTTACCAACTTTCTTAGCCATTCCCAGGTCTTCTCCAGGTGTTCTTTACTTACAGAAGCAGAGCTGGTGTTGAAACCACATTGATCACCCTCACGCCACAATAAATTACAAACTGCTTTGTTTGTTAGATTTTGTTTTGATATGCTTTTGTTTTGTTTTGTTTTGTTTTGGGGGTGTGAATGGAATAGTATTTGTTTCAAGGTTGAGTTTTTGCTTTGGTTTTGCTTTTTTCTGAGATAGGCTTTTGGTCCATAAAAGCACAAATCTAATCTTACCTGGGAGGCCAGTCTGGCCTGAAATGAATGTAAGTCCTTTCCCCAAATGGAATTAATACTATAGCAAGGAAAATACAAGGTTTTGACCACACTGGCAATCATGAGTCTTCTTAAAGTGGTACCATTGGCAAATCCCACGTGTGTGTGTCAAACACGCAATCTGTGGCAGAGCATTGATCACAACCCTGGCTTCTATTTAAATTACAAATGCAACTAAAAAGAATGATTTCTTTCTAAAATTTCTTGATAGTGTTTGTTTCCTTAGTTGTCTGCTTGCTTGTAGACAAAAGAAATGGATGTGGAAAGAAAAGTCACTAAATCACCAGTGGCTTAGGAGTATGGATTCATAGCAACTGTGCTTTTCAACTTTTTCTCTTAAGCAAGAAGATATATCCAGGGGATTTAGTCCCAACTATCAGATCTTTTTTAAAAGCGAAAATCATCGTGCAGAGCTACTGTGGAGTAGACTGATTCTGTGGTCAAAGTACACTAGAACACAACTGCTGGATATCTACAAATTGAAAGTGAATATCTGAAAGCTGGGCAGTGGGTGGAATGGGTTAGCCTGAGGAGGTGCCTTTGGATACCAAAGGGATACTGAGCCCAATTCTGTAGCCCCTGTCCTAGAGCCAACCAGCCAAATCCATACTCCACCTGTACATCTACAAGCCAGTTTAAATTCTTGCTAGGAGAGTTGTGACCAGAGCTAAGAGTGCCACCTATAGACACTCTGATGACAAAATTTATTAGAAAACTAGAAAGCAATTTACATCAATTGTACAAGACCTTATATCTCATGCCAATGATAAAGAAGGGTTTGAGTGTGTGTTTATGTGTGTGTATTAGACAGGAAACAGACTTTTTAATGACTGAGATTGTGAGCTTAAAGGGGACTAGGAGGATGCTAATGATGCAAAAAGAAATAGAAAATTCAAGAGAGAGCCCTGAAAGGACAAGTCTATCCTTACCCCATGGAGAGAGAGAGAGAGAGAGAGAGAGAGAGAGAGAGAGAGAGAGAGAGAGAGAGAGAGAGAGAATGAGCAGAACTTTCCTTCCCGCCAGCATGTCAGATATTTAGTTAAGTTCTTTTCTCTGAGGTCCTAGAAATTTGGACAAGTCACAAAACTGTTACTTTCTTGTTTCTGGGGGACATATTGTGAAATCCAGTAATTAAAAGTTATATAGTGACTTGTGCCCACCTCTGATAGTCACTGATCAGAATTATCACATCAAACTCACCTCAAAACCCTCTTGTTCACCCAATAGCATATATATTTTTTTCTCAAGATTTGGGTGGCATACATTCTTGTCTTGTTTTAGAACACTAGGCATCAAATCTTAAAATATCAGAGTCTTCTTATTCCTGTAGATACCACAGGCTGCTGTTCCACAACAGTGAGAGACCCACTAGATCTGGAAAGGTAGCCAGCTCCCAGATGGTCAGCCTGTAGAGGGCTAGAAGGCACTACAGGAGCTGCCAGGGGAAGTTGGCCAATGATATTTGGAGAAATCAGGGAACACTGCTTTATAACAGCACCTGATGGTCTGAGAAAGCAGTGGACACTGCAATATGGCAGAGACCAGCAAGGCAAGAAGTACTCACCTATGCAATAGTGGCACTTAACCTAGCAGCTCTCTGATTGGCTAAGAGGCCCACTCAGTGGCAAGGAAACCTTAGCTGGAACTGAGATCCAAGGCAAATTCTTATGACTAAGAACCCAGACTCATGAAGAAGCCCCCAGTAACCATGATCCTACAGAGAGGCTATAACTATTAAAATTTTGCCAAATTAACAATGTCTGACCTATTTAACCTATGCTGACCACATTCTCCATTGGAGATTTGTTTATCTTTTTCAGAAAGCAGCTAGAGCCATGGACAACCCAATTCCACCAACAGGACCTGAGATGATGGCTGACTCCCTGGCAGGAGATGAATGACCTCTCTAACACATCATCTAGGGCCCAAATGAAACCACAGAGGAAGTGGTGAGATAAGAAAGAGTGCTGCTTCCACAGCAAGTCAGATAACCTATGCAAGAGAAATGGAGACAGATGCCAAGGGTCCTCAAAATACCCCAAAGCAGAAACCCAAAGACTCTTAAATGTTCAATAATAAAGCCGACTTAAAATTCACTCATCATGGCTTTGGGAATTTTGCAGAAGAGGGGATGGAAAGATTTAAGAGCCATGGTGAAAGGACTATCCAGAGGCATTGCCTCTCTCAAAAAAAATGGCTACTGCTTGCACATTTCAAAGCCCTGAATTTCATGGAGAGTTCCAGTAATCCCACTGAAGAGGGCCTCCAGTGGACTAGGGGCAGGAAGGAGGGAAATGGCTATACCAACACAAGACTTGTTCATACAGTGTTTCTACATATTATCAATCAATAAATAAATTTAAAATAAAAATCAGGGTCTTTAGTAGATGTCTTTCTGCAAATACTTTTAATAATCATAATTTATATCAAAGAATAAGTTTTTAATGAAAGAATTGTAACCTGGATTGGAGAAGTTACTTTGAAACACAGCTCCTTCTCTGAATCTTCCAATTATATCACATCAAAATTGCTATACATTTTTACTCTTATCACAATAATCAAAATAATCCTTGTCCTCAGAAGTGATATAATAGGAACTGGTAAAGAGGAAATTGGTATAAAGCTTAGCTCTGGCCCTTTCTAGGCAAGAGCAAGTCATTGAGCTAATTTTACACTTCAGTTTCCATATCCATAAAATGAGAAAAAAAATGCCTCCTACACAGGGTACATTACAGATTTAAATGTTATAAAATTCCTAAAGTAAACCCACTGCTTCCCACTGATCTCTTAAGTCTCTTCCCACATTTTCCTTTCAGCTCCAATAGGGACAGTTCTAAGTAATTTTGGAGCTAACATGTTTAGATATTACTGTATTCCAGGTAGCCTCATCCAATGTATAACAGGTCATATGTTCTCTTGTTAACAGAAGGTCATTACATTAATTAAACACTTTCTCATGCTTGTCAGGGACATCTTAATTTAAACCCAAGCTGACCCTGCTTCAAATAGCTTTCAGTAAAACAGACTGGAGAAAATCACAGTGTCTTATCATAAGACCACAATTCAGCAGGTACTAGCTTTTCTGAATGAGACTAAGTGCCAAGAAAGTGCACAGAAGAACATTTACTGGAAACTGGAACATACCAGAGGAGCAAAGGAGAAAAGTGGGTTATAATGATACTGGCAACTCTTCTTCACTTTTATTTCTCCTGAGAGTAGAACTCATTTTCCTGCCTTCTAATACAATGACACCATACTGGACACATGTATATTTTTAGAAGAACTGTGTTATTGTTGACCTGGTACATGTGCTGTTTTTAATCATCCAAGGAACCCCTGGTGGTGGGCCTAATTCAATAGGGAAGCAAACTTCTGTCATTGTGTACAATATTTATCTTCTGGAGTCAGGAATGAGGAGACATTCTTCATTTTATTGCTCACTGAATGGATCTTTTGTTCCCCTCCCCCCTCTGTCCCTTTCAAAATCTAAGCGCAGTATTTTCTTCCCCAGTGAAGTCACAGCATCCATCTTGCTACACGCAGGTTTGAATGGTGATGGTAGAGAGGAGAAGGGTGAGGAAGTTCATGTTCTACCTTCAAAAGCTGACCCATAGATCTTACAAGCAGAATGAAGTTGAGGACAGAAGAAGAAAGCATCTTTCTTACACACTCCTGTTTAAGAGCTGATGTTCATTTTTCTGATCACACAGGCATGACTAAAATCACTGTGTAAATCTCACTGTTTTCTAAAGATCTTCACCTCTAGCCTTTCATAGACAGTTGTGGTCAGAATAAAATGAAGGAGAGGGGATGGAAACAACCAAGTTGATTCCAAGGAAGGGTTTGATCAAAGAATCACTCTTTATTGTGAAGATAAAAGCCACAAGTTTGTCGCATTAGAGCATCTATTATCTATCTATATTAGGGCACTATCAGTTTATGCTCTCAATGTTATCAAGTATGTAGGGCTAATGGGATGCAAAAAGGAATAAGAGAAATCTTCCATTTATTCATGGAATCTTGAGTCACAATAGCTTGAGACTGAACCTTGCAGGTACTTACATTGTCTCCAGCTACTTTTACAATAATCATTGGTTGAGAACTGGGCATATAATTTCCTGGAGAAATAGTACTAGTTGTGGTTAGTACCAAACCAATCCTCACAGCTCATAGAATCTTGAGAAGTAGGAGCAAGAGCAGGACTCAACTGTTCTCTAGCTCAATGCTATCATGGCAAGATAGAAAGATGGGGAAACTAAGCAAATCATATTACACACGGGCCACAAGGAGGTCAATAATCTGGTTTTGACTATAAATAATATTTGTAATCTTTGTGATATTTTCTCAGAAAAATATATTCTAGATTGTTTGGAAATATTTGGCAAAAGGCAAGATCCCAAGTTCACCTCTACAATCCCACACCCTTAATTTTTATTATTTATTTATATAGTCTCAGGGTGTCCTTAAACTCACCATGATCCTCCTACCTCTGCCACCAAAATGCTGGGATTAAAGGCCTGTACCACAACACCCAGCCAGTATCCCCCCTTAATTATCCCTATGCTTTTATTTTATCAGCCTGCCAATGGGCACAAGACACCTCTTAAAACACCTTATAAACTTACTTTGTTTTTCCTTTGCAATAGTAGGCCTGAATTTAGGGCCTCATGCATGCTAAGCAAGCGCTCTACCACTAAGCTACATCCCTTGCCTTATAAACACACTTAATAGAGTTTTTGAGATAAAAATAAGTATGCCAAATTAAATTTTTTAAATAATATCACTTGAAGAGTCACCAAAATTATGTAATAAACTTAGTTAAGACATTTGTATAAAATTCTTTTCTTGAAATGCCTGTGTCCACCCTTGGCTGTCCATTTCCTAAGTGTGTGTGTATGTGTTAGTGGGTGGGTGTATGTCTGTGTGTTAAGGCTATGCTTTAAAGTATAGTTGAAATACTTTTTATTAATTATAACTTTTACTATATGAGTTGCTGGTTAAACTTTGTTATCAACTTGGCCTTTTTTGGTAATTTTGGGTGGGTGTCTGAGGATGTTCACAGGAAGGCATCCATCTCAGAAGGGGGCCAAGATGTAAGAAAGCTCAAGGAAGCTAGATATGAACATTCCTTCCTGGGAGGGCAGTGAAGAAAGGAAATTCCCAAGACTTGGGAAGCCTACTGTAAGGTCCACGACCCCCGAAGACAGACCACCAGAGACTCAAGTCAGAGCAAAAGCAAGGGTCGCTTTATTCAAGGTTCAAACCCAGACCGCGGTCACTCAGAGAGCTGAAACCAAGACCAACAGCCCTAATTACAGGATCCGAAGCCTTTTTATAGATAGTTTACGCGGGTTCCACAGTTTGCGCCGGCTATTTTCTCATAGGTCTGTTCATATTTGCGCAGGCTGGACTTTCCAGTCCAAGGGTTATGTTTAGTCATCCTGGGAAAGCATTTTACAGAAGCCAAATATGTGGTTAGTCATCCTTACCCTTCTACATTCCTATGGCGCAATCAGTTTACAGAAGCTAGATAAGTGGTTAGTTACTCAACTCCACCTTCCTGTGTCTTTTCAGGCACCTGCACATCTGGTGCTTCTCTCAAGACCTATGGCACAGCTATTTTTCAGAGTTTAAGTGAACATTTTAGAGTAAGCACTTAGCTATTTCTTTATTTTTACCTTCACACTACAAGTCTGGGATAGGGTTGACAGGCCTGCCCTAAGGCTATCTAAAGGGAAAGGTAATTCCTCTCCCTTCACCCCTGCCTGTTTTGCTGGTGTATATGTGTGTGTTGGGGGGGTGACGAGATTCTCTCTATTTGGACCTGTGAAAGGGGGCCAGCCTCTTTCACCATTATGGAACTTCCCCTGAATCTGTAGCTTCAATAAATCCTTTTTTCTTATAAACTGTGCTTGGCTTGGAGGTTCATCCCAGCTGTGTGTGGCACACTACAACAATTTTGGTACCAGGACCTGGGGTGATTTTGCTGAGGTGAATCTGACCATGTGGATTTTGGTCTTGTGGAAATTGCATGCTGGAAGAATGGACATGGACTTGGTACTTACAACTAAAGATGCCTTCCAGAGTGGTAAGCCATGTTTTATGGACTATTCTCATGAGATTTTGGAAAAGCTAAGTATAGAGAGAATTGCATTGGGAGGTGTGACTTGTGAACTTTCTAAGGGGAAGGAGAGATTGAAGAGAAAGTTATTAGAACTATGTTACTGGACTAAGAGCCAGATGCATTCTACTGCCCATGCCCAGAGAGCTTGATCAAGGATTGCATTTAAGAAATGGACTGTTGTGTTTGTCTAATGATATGGAGCTGATTATTTAAGATTTAAAGTTGAAATTTACTGGCACAGAGACTGGTATTTAGATTGCTGAATCTGCTATTGTCAACACATTAGCAACCCTAAAGAAGATAGCCAACTGCTCTCTACACTAAAGCAATTAGAAAAGATGCCTGAGGTGTTTCCACCCAGAAAGGATTGAATGAAAGACTATGCAATCTCATTCAGAAGGAGATAGCTGAGAGGAAGGAAACTGCTCTTCAAGGTCAAGATTTATTTCATCTCTGAATGTTGTGTCCTGAATACCTGGTATTATTTTTGGAAGCATGGAAATTGCATGCATAGAGTGGGTCATGAAGTGCACATAGTTTCAGGAGCCACTGCTAAGATGTGGTATGTGGAACAGGGTGTGAAGTCCGTGATAGGCCAGTGAAACCATTGGAAGATGGCCCATAGTTTGCAATGGACACCTGAAGATATTAAAATTGAACAGGGCATGAAGTACCTGATCAGCAAGTGAAACCATTGGAAAGATAGACTGTGGTTTGCAATGGAGACCCAAAGATGTCTTGGATATACCAGAACTGTGCAAGGTCTACCATGGAGCAATGTTGGCTAGGGATGAATGTTTTCCCAACCTATTCATCCCAGCTGGAGGGATGGAATTGGAAATTCTAGAAACTGTTGGTCACTGGTTATGATATTGATTTGAACTCCAGGTGTTTGATGTTTCCCTAATGGTTGTTGAGTTTGTGATGGTCCAGTCTCTTCTTGTTATGCCTCATAGAAACTGGAAATGTTTACTCTATGTCATTATATGTTAAAAGCCTGTAACTTGTTTCCATTTTACAGAACTCACAGTTAAGGGACCTTTCCTTATGTTGAGCAGAGATTATGCATTTGTTATTGTATGTAGGATAGTTATATCATGTTGGGCAGAATTATGATCTTGTAACTGTCTTCATCTGGAAATTAAGCGTGATGAAAGGAGATATGCTTTGATGTCAAGTTGACAAGCAGTGGACTTGTGATGGCTAAATTTTATTGTCAACTTGCTCTTTTCAGTAATCTTGGGTGGGTCTCTGAGGATGTTCACAGGAAGGCAGCCCTCTTAGTAGGAGGCAAGGTTTAAGGAAGCTCAGGGAGGTTAGAAATGAGCATCCCTTCCTCAGAGAGAGTGTGAAAAGGAAATTCCAAAGACTAAGGAAACCAACAAGTCTGGGATAGGGTTGAAAGACTCCACCCTAAGGCTATCTAAAGGGGAAGAGAATTTCTCTCCCTTCAGCCCTGCCTTTTTTGCAGGGATGTGTGTGTGTGTCTGTGTGTGTGTGTGTGTGTGTGTGTGTGTGTGTGCGTGCGTGCGTGTTGGTGGTGATGGGTTTCTCTCAGTTTGGACCTGTGAAAGGGGACCAGCCACTTTCTCCATTATGGAACTTACCCTGAATCTGTAGTTTCAGTAAATCTTTTTTTCCCATAACCTGTGCCCGGTTTGGATGTTCATCCCAGTGGCATGTAGCTGACTACAACATTGAGCATATCACCTGTTGGACATTCCCATGGGGATATACTCTTATATTTATTCTCCCCACCCCTATTCCACTGAGTGCCCTCCTCAGTGGGGTTATTAGTATTCACTGTGGAGTGATGAATACATCAGTCAGTCTCTATGGAGTTGAGAATGTCTCTGGCTACTCCTTCCCTCTCTCTGGCTCTGATATTCTTTCAGCCCATCTTTGACAATGTCCCCAAAGCTTTGATAGGTGTGTTAAATATGTCTCCTGTAGTGTTGAGCTCTCTGCAGCCTCTGAACTCATCAAAACAGACATTCAGAGAATGCAGAGAGCTTAACACAAAAGCTCTTAAAAATACATTTATTAATAAGCTCCAACTCTGCTTTACACTGAAATTCTGCCCTGAAATTCTATTGTGTAAGTCAAGATCCTGGCTTCAGCTTTGTAGAGATCTCTGAAAAGAACTCTTCAGCAAGAAGGTATTGAGACAGCCCAGAGTCCTGCAGGGAGTTCTCCACTGTCTGCTCAGGCTTTAATCCCAAAACAACACGAAGTATCTATTCTTACCTACAGCAGCTCCATACTGAAGAAAAGCCATTCTGTAATGAGAGATAAATAGGGGAAAAGGGAGTTGAAGTCAAACACCCTCGTAAGGAAAGAAAAACTGGCTGTTTTCTCCTCAAGGAAATCTTTGTTATGGGCTGTGGGGTAGAGGAATTCTGGATGAGTGTATGATGTATACACTGGAATTTTTAGAGGTTAGTAACTTTATAATAAAAGAAGGAAAAATTGGCAAAATGCCCAGCCACAGAGAAAAGAAGTCAAAAGGAAGGGGAAAAATGCAAGCACGAATTTTTTGACCCATCTTCATTTTGGATGTAGCTACCCAATTTCCCTCAGGTAAACTACTAACTGGAAGGTGCCCTGGGGTTGAGCCTGAAAGAAATGAAGTGAAACAGGGAAGCTGGGAGGCAAGCAGGAAACCACTGGCAGAGAGAATAGCTTATGAGCCCATAACAAAGAGGCTTTAATCAGCTTGTTGCTAGAAAACTCTATGTGGCTTTATTAAATGGAGCACTAGGTGTGCAAGCCGCAAGGACAAGGCACAGCAGAGAAATTCTGCCTGACAAAGATTCTTCCCTCCCCTTTCTGGAGGCCAGTGAAAGCCAGGCTAAGGAATGTGGGATTGGCTTACCTTTATAAATCTGTGATATTCAAACATATTCTGCTCATAAATTCTCTAAATTATGGTAAAAGTATGTGTCTATCACCTATAACTTACTTTGAATTACATGGAACAGCAAGATGGGTTGATAGATTCATAGATGTTGGCTAGTTGTATAGATATAAAAGGCAAATATATTAAAAGATTTATAAAATCTGAGTAGTTTATATAGGTTTTCATGGGATAATTTTCTTTTTACTTTCTTTGAAGGATGATACTTTTTGTGCTGAAAATGATGCAAACTACATATGTAGATCTCTTACATAAATAAAGTTTTTCAACATAGGCTTATGGCTTTTTTTTTGAGGTAGGGTCTTGCTCTAGTCCAGGCTGACCTGGAATTCACTATGTAGTCTTAGGGTGGCCTTGAACTCACGGTGATCCTCCTACCTCTGCCTCCCGAGTGCTGGGATTAAAGGCGTGCACCACCACGCCCGGCATGGTTTATGGCTTTTGATAAAAGCACATGGAAAATGCTAAACATTTTATAAAATAAACTAATTATTTATGATAACAAATAGTGTACTTTATAATTTGAAAAAATAGATTATAAGTACCTTCCTGAGAAATTATACTCAAAATGAAAAAAAAATCAAGTAAACTATGCAACAATTCCTCAAAACATGCTAGTTACATTAAGAAAATACAATCATTAACCTTTTCCTGATCCTCCATTCTGAATTCAGATCATCACAAGGAAAAAAAAAAGTCAGATTTAAACTCTTCCCTTAGAAAAAAAAGAGCAAGATGTGAATCACAGGACACCTATCAGGATCAAGGTGTGAAGATTAGCCTTGAAATAAAGTTTTCCTTAAAATCAGTATTTCAATTCATCTCTTTCTTTGGTATTCAAAGGTTTTTATACCCTAGGGCAATTCACAAAGATTTAAGTTCAATTTGAAAAAAAAAAAAATCTACCTTTCGGGCTGGAGAGATGGCTCAGCAGTTAAGTGTGCTTCCTTTTCAAGCATGAGGACCTGGGGTTATCTGAGCTCACCTGACTGAATCTCCAGAACTCACTTTAAACAGTTGGGTGTGGTCATGTGCACCTGCAACCCCAGGCTCATGGGAGCAGACACCAGGGATTTGCTGGAGCTGAAGTTTATAACAAAATGGCTCAAATAGAATGAGTAGAAGAATGACAGAGCAGAACAAACATCATTCTGTTATGGACACCACAGGTAAGTGCACCCAAGAGGAGGTGAAGTCAGGGGGCACCACAAAGGCACAACACACATGGGCAAAAAATATCTACTTTATTTGATTACAAGCAAGTTTGCAACCAGTGTGAATTCTCTAATCTTTCCTGCACTACCCAGTGTGTGCCCACCTCACCATCATGTGACACAGACAGGTTTGGAACCAGTGAAAACTGACTCCTCTCCACCCCACAAGTACCCACACCACCTATAACAGTGATCCTGAGTGGACTGAGACATTTTCAAAACCTCTTCCCTTCTCCTCATGTGGGCACACATGTGACATTGTAATTACTTCTAGTTTCAAGTTCTAGTATTCAGAATCTCCTCCAGAATGCTCTTCACTCCACCAATGATAGACAGAAATGGCCTAGGCAGTCAGTGTAACAGAACCTCAAAGGTGAATGGCTTTTTATTTCTTTCCTAAAATTAGAAAATGTCCCTAAACCTGCAGAAACCTGGAGGTCATGCCCCCCAGGAAAGCTTACACTTTTTCTAGAGGACAGAAACTGATCCTTTCCTAAGTTTACTGGCAAAGCTGTAAAACCTTGTCTTTGCCATAGGAACCTGTCAACCTGGTCTTCCTCATGTAGCCACTCCCCATAAAAAAACCCAGATCTTCGTCTCAACCCCCTTTTGCCTCTCTGGGCCAAAGCTCTGCCACCTTCTCTCATGAGGCTTCTTAAACCCCTTCTTGCTTGCCTGGGCAAGAGCTCCACCTTGCTTCTTTCCCTTAGGTTCTAGGCTTAAGCCAGCCCCCTTCAATCCTTCTTCCTAAAGCTTTAAGCTATAATAAAATCTTTCTAAATCTTAACCTCTGGTCTGTGGATTTCATTCTTTGAATTCAAAGCATAAGAATCAATGAACACCCCCAAATTATTGGTCTATTGGCATATAAGTAACCCAAAATTCCTGTATCATCAAGTGGTCACAGATGACAGCCATTAAAGGTAGGATTTGCATTGAGTTTTAGCACCAGCATTCTCACAGAAAGCCCTCCCCATACCTCAGGAGCACCAATGAACTCACATTTGGGCAGGGACCAAGTGTAAGTTCTAGCACAAGTGCAAGCAAGCTGGAAACAACCTCACCTATTTCCACAAACAAATCAGTACCAAGAACCTTCAAGAATGAACTCCAAGTACGATGAAGTAAAGAACAGTCAACACAAAGGAGAACTTTCATTTTCCAGGTAAGGTCCCTCATCCCAGTCATTGGCTGGGGTGAGAAGGGGTTTCCTAGTCAGCCACACGCCACTGGGATGAATCTTCAAACCAGGCACAATTTGGGGGAGGAAAGTATTTATTGAAACTACAGATTGAGGGGAAGTTCTGTAACAGTGAAAGAGGCTGGCCCTCTTTCACAGTCCAAGCAGAGAGAGAAACCCATCACCAACACCACACATAGAACAGCAAATAGGCTGGAGCCAAGAAGAGACTTTCTTCCCTTTTATATAGCCTTAGGGTGGGGTCTTGCAACCCTATCCCAGACTTAATGGCTTGCTGAGTCTCTAGAATTTTCTTCCTGCACTGCCCACACAGGAAAGGATGTTTACTTATTGCTTTTTGAGCTTCCTTACATTTTGCCCCCTACTGAGAGGCTGCCTTCCTGTAACCATCCTCAGAGACCCACCCAAGATTACTTAAAAGGTCAAATTGACATCAAAACTTAACCATCACAGTGGGCTCAAGATCTTCCCACATGAACTTTTTTTTCATGATGGGAGCCCTCTATTATCTTTCCCTTTCCTGTCTGTTTAGTTAAACAGCATAGATTTTGGCTAAAATTTCTCCCACATGTTCTCCACACACTGGTGGCTGGAGAACTCTGTAACTCCCCATTTTCATTTAAATAAAGTCTCCCACTATACCTTGACCTCTGGTTGTCTATGATTTTAATTCTTTAACTTTGTAGACAAGAATTTGGGTACTCCTTAAATTTTAAGGAGCATTGAATTTTTGCTGGGGATTCAAATCTCCAGCTCAGTCCTTACACTACTTCTTTGTTAGATAATTGAAAAATATATTTTAAGCCATATATTGTGGCAGGAAAAATTTCAGTGCCAGAGATGGAAAACTCCCCAGTGTATTGTTGGTCAGAGAGATCCATGAGCCTTCCCCCCACAAATAATATAAGCTATTGTCAGAGCTCTTACATCTATATCAGAACTAGAATGTCAGACCTTATTGTTGAAGATACCACATGCATTAGTTGCTAGACACTGGGAAATGAAGCTGGTATTGAGCTGGAAGCATCCTCCCTGCTGCCTAGCTGTCATGATGCTGGAAAGCACTATGTAAGCTGCTGGGGGAAAAGTCATTAACCATCTTAACTAGGAGAAGAACCAGAAAACTATGCAATCAGCCATCCTGGTAAGATGAGCCCACTGGTGCAATAGTGGCATAACCACTATTACAACCAACTGCTCTCTGTTTGGGTTTGAGGCACTCTCAGCAACAGGTAATTCATGCCTGATACTAAAAACCTAGTCAAAAAGCCTATGGTGTAGAAGGTCATAGTCTTTAGAGGGGAAGCTACTAAGTTGTTTGGCTAAATGGATATTTTGTGCTCATCAAATTGCCCTCTAAATACTTACATTTATGCTCATATTGTAGTGCTGATCACATTTCTGCTCAGAACACCTTCTTTTCCTAGGATGCGAATGAATGTTTTGGAACAAATTCTAGACACAAAATGGCCGTTACATTCATGACCTACCTCACAGCAGCTATAGTTACCTCCACAATATTAAGTCCATCATGATATCATCATGAATGATGAAGGAGGGTAAAAAAATGCATCAAAATAATAGAGGGACTGGTTTTAGTGAGAAAGGGCTTCAGTGAAGGAGAACAGGGAAAGAGGGAATGAGGGAGTGTGATATGGGGAGATTTGGAAGCAAGAACTAGAGAAGGAATTTGAGAAACACTTTAAAAGTCAATGTTCAGCAGGATTGATGGCTGACCAGATGCAGAAAGAAAATAAAAACAGAAAGTGAAGAATAATCACTTGACCCATAATGGTGGTTTGAGTCAGGTGTCCCCATAAACTTATGTGTCCTGAACCCTTTATCCCTAGATAATGGAAATTTAGGAATTGGAACCTTGTTGGAGGTATGTTGTTGTGGGAGGCTTTATGGGTGTTATAGCCAGCTTCCACTTGCCATTGTTCAACACACACTCCTGCTGCTAATGTCCACCTGATGTTGGCCAGGAGGTGATGTCCAGCCTCTGCTTATACCATCATATTTTCATCATGGAATGTCCCCTCAAATCTGTAAGCAAAATAAATAGTTTCCTCCCATCAGCTGCTTTTGGTCAGGTAATTTCTGCCAGCCACATAAAGCTAACTGCAATATCCATATAAAAAGAAATAAGTACATTCTATAGAAATTTAATATGAGTAGCTTTTCAAGATTAATATGCTCTAATAGTACAAAATCTCAGCAACCTTTGATTTTAACTTTCTTCAATTATACTAATACATGATTATTCAAAAAACATAACCATTCCTCTTCACTGCTGTGACCTCAGGCAACTTCTCTGAAATGGACCACATGTCCAGGAGTTCACTGAGTCATGAAGGTGCCTGATATATCTTAAACCAGAGTCCAAGCAACTAAAAAATAATATGTTATGTGGGGATTGAGGGAAACAGCATCTAGATTCAGCTCTCTGTGACTTTGGGCAAATTACTTAATTTCTCTGGCCTTCTATTTTCTCATCTGTAAAGATGAGAATGAGGTAATTTTACTCAGAAATAATTGGCTCTGTGCAGGCCAACTCTCTAAGAGTAGTGAAGGGGTTACAGAGTGGAGTGAAGAATACGATAGTTTATAAAGATGAATTAGTGGCAAGGAGAGTCAATAAGTGTAAATTACTATAGGCTCAGAGGATCTCTGTAACCCCCAGTCAACACCCACAGGAAGAAGGTGTTAATGATACCATAGGGACAAAGCTGTACCTTATTGCTAAAGCAGCAGGCAATGAAAACCCCAAATTTACACTAATGTAATATGATTCATGACTAGTATCAGTTCTGATGAAGGTCCTTTGGGATAGGTGACAACACTCTGTAAATTTGAAAATGGTACCTAATAATAAATTATGAACTTACTTAGACTAAAATATTCTTTATTATTTCTTGTTAAAAAGACCCTTTTATTTAAAAATGTACCTCTTCCCAAAAGGAAAAGGATGAATTTTCCCCAATAGTCTATAGGCAGATGGGTGTCTCTTGTTTTTAAATAAGCAAAACAAAAAGAGAGAAAGAAAGAAGAAAGAAAGAAAGAAAGAAAGGAAAGAAAGAAAGAAAGAAAGAAAGAAAGAAAGAAAGAAAGAAAGAAAGAAAGAAAGAAAGAAAGAAAGAAAGAAAGAAAGAAAGAAAGAAAAACAGAAAAAAGAACAATGGTCTAAGTCTCATTCTCTACCTGGGCTCGCATTCATACCTAAAGGAGGTTAGCTGATAAAAGCATGAGGAAGGATAAACTGTGAAGTAGAAGGGAATACAGGCAAAGACCCAGTAAACTGAAGTTGGAAGCCCTGAATCAGAAACAATGATTTGATTAGCACTGGTCTCTCTAGGTAAAGAATCCATTTACTCAGAGTAAAAGAGCCAGACAAACCAATTGCCCAACTGACTTGGGCTAGGAAAGCAGGATTGATGATCTCCAATGGATCCAGTTCCATTTTCAATCAGACACTACATATGACTGTACTTAGAAAACAAAGATAATGTATTTCTCCAAGTGGACTTTTTTCCACTTGTCATTCCCATTTACTGCACCTGGAGCACACTTGGCCAGTATGGACAATGGTTCCCACACCTTCCAATGTCCATCTAGACATCTTTTCTGGAGGTTTTCTGTTGTTGTTTGGTTAGGTTTGTTGGCTTTTGCTTTTGTTGTTTCACTTTATGATACTAGGGATTCAACCCAGGACTGTATGATGGGCAAGCACTCTACCAAGGAGTTAAATGCCCAGGTTTCTCCTTCATCTTTCAGATCTTAATTTTTTTTCTCTAAGCCACTACTTCTTGTTCCATTGCTACAGCCTACTATATATTTGCCCACTATCCTTTTTAATATTTCAATTTTATAGTTGGCATACAGAGATTTAGGCATCATTCATTCTGGAATTTTCAAATACAATTTCTTTTAGTTGATTCTCATCACCCTGATCTCCCCCTCTCCATGACTTCCCCCCTTCTGTTTGCATGTCCACAGGTATCCTTTCACCCTTCCTCCATTCCTCTTCCTGCTTCTTTTTATACTCACTCTTGGTTACCATTCAGTCTTTACGGATTTAATCTACAATTTTCCTCATGTTTTAATTACCTTTGCATTGCTGGGACAAACATCCAACAGAAGCAGCTTATGGGAGGAAAGGGTTTATTTTAAGCTTAGAGATTCCAGGAGAAGCTTCATCATGGCAGAAGAAGCTGGCTCACTTCAGCATCCACCTATAGCAGAGAGACGAAGACCTACACCAGAAAGCTTGCATCAAGATACCTAGAAAAAGGAGAAATCACAGTTAAATATCAGAAAAGTGAAACTAGGAGTAATCTCAACTAAAGCATCACGAATTAAAGCATGGTCGTGAGAAACACACTATCATCTATATCTTTCTTAATTTTTTTTGGTAGACATTACAACTTTCTCCTCCTTGAACTACATAGAATTCACTCCCCACCCCCAACACCCAATATGCTTATACATTTTATAAGCAGTACTTCCACCCCATGGACCAATGACCTGGCTGGACATAATCTTCACAACTCTGATGACTCAGCATCTGCCTGCTCATTGATCTGATGACCATAGAGGAGAAGTGAAAATTAGAATATTCTCCAGAGTTCTCTCAATCTTTAATGCTTTTCCACACCCACAAATTAGGAATTGGAATGGGAGAAACTCAAGAACATATATCCAAATTTGGGCTTAATTTTATAAATAAAATTTATGAAAATACCATGTTCCCAAACTTTTGATAATCAGGAAAAGAGTCATCCCAGATTCATGGAGATTTAGGAGAACAACGCCTCACTTCACCATGACTCGTGTGCTTGACTTCCACACACTGATAGTAGTTTCCTTTGCCAGCCATCCTAGTTCTTTCTTCTTTCTTTTCTTCCTTCTTTCCCTTTCCCCTTGGCGCTTCCTTGCCTTAATATACATACCATCTTACTTCAGCTGTGTGTGAGCAGATACTGAGTCTATTTTTTACTATGTTTAACATAAAATAGACTCGACCAGATTCCAGGGGGTGGGGAGGTATATACTTTTGAAGAAGGAGTCTGTGGAGGCCCATATTTACAGGACATTTATTACTGCCACTTTATAGGGAAAATTAGTCTTTTATGCTTTCAGTAATGATTCCCCAGGCTCTCTTTTCACAGTGGCGTGCTCATAAATTCCCTGTTTTTACAGCAGGAAAAAAAATATTTTAAACTGTGCTATTCCTTACTAGGCAGGATTCACTGGGGAAGGATAGTGAGGCATCCCGGGATGTGGACGCTGTGCAGGCCAGGGGCACAATATCAAAGGGCCATTATATAGCCACTGCACACTACTTCTAAAGGCTAAGGAGAAAACCTTTTACTGAGGGAGCCTTTTTCCTAAAAGTACACACTCTGCTTGGAAACACGGCTGTTTTCAAGAATATGCACACCCAGTGGGCAGAAGCTTGTGCAGGCTACCCTGTGCCTTCTCTGGGGTTAGACAATGCTCACTAAATTCTATCTCAAAGGGGTCCTCTCCTGAAGTGCACTGGCCTCAGCACATCATCTCTTCCTATGAGCCAGAAATAACTGCTTCAAAAATTGTAGCACTCCTCAGATAAACCCAGCTACAGACCCTGAGGCACCTAGGAAGTGTTTCAGGGCCAGGGAAACTTCTGGTTCTACAGACAACTGCTAAACTCCATTCCATGTGACCACAGTTTATATGCCTCAGGTGAAAGGAAACATGAAGGTTTCTGGAAGCTACAAAAAGGCATATACAAATATTACTATTTGAAAATATTGTTGTTGACTCCGTTCAAAAGTGCTCAGTGTTTATGGATCAAGTTACTCTCAGATTTTCTTAGAAAAAAACTCCTTTTGAAATATACTCATACTGCAAAAGTCAATAAATGAGGACGAAATTTCAAGAGTCTATTTTTCTGAATTGCTCTCTTAAAGGTTATAAAGCAGGTAAAGATGAATTACTTGATTTGTTTGCATTTCCTACTACATTTCTTGCTTGGTAGGTTGTTCAATCTCAAGGTGAAGGAAAAATATCTTGGTTGACTCATAATACCCAATGAAATCAGTTTTGTTTCAATTTCATACTGAGTCAGCAAAATACTAAGTAGGAGTCTTAAATTGTTGTACTAATTTTATTCAACATATGTAGTTTAATTGAGTAGATATGTAAGGAGCTTTTGGGTCATATACACCAGACTCTAAAACTGTAATTAACTTGTTAGCTGTGTTGACCCTGAACACATTGCTTGGCCTCACTGAATCTCAATGTGCTAGTCTGTAAAATGGGATTAAAATTCCCAAGACATGTTCTGAAGTGTGCTAGAAGAAATGATAGGTGAAGTTCCTGAAATCTAAAAGATGGCCAGTAAATTATAATCTCTCCCTGTTTGAGCAGGTTCTTCAATAGAAAACAAAGAATAAATATTAGGGTAGGGGAGGTTGGTGAGAGGGATATGCTGAAATACATTATATGTTAGTATGAAAATGTCTTTATATAACCCAGTGCCATTAATAATGAATATACACTAATGAAAATATTATGTATGTTTAAAAAATTAAGTTGATCATATTTTTTAAATGTTTTAAGTCCCTAGAACTTCACTGAGCACTTTAAAAGAGCTTATTCACTTAATTCTCACAGTAATTCTCTTACTGTTAATTTTTCTATGTCATAACTAAGAAAACTGAGTTAACGTGTGTGGGCTCAACAGGTAGTAAATGCCAGTGCCAGGATGCAAGATAAACTAACTCTATGATGTTCATCCTTATCAATCCATTCCATGTAGAGCAGTCACGTTCTCGCTGCTATCGAAACAATACCCAACTAGAAGCAGCTTATTGAAGGAAACGGTTTACTTTGTCTACAGTTTTGAGAGGAAGTTTGTTCATGGCAGGGAAATCATAGCAGAGCAGACACCGAGGGCATCACATGTTGTCATAGCAGCAGCAATGAACAGCAAGAGTGAGCTAACTATGAACACCCAGTCTAATAAACTTCAAGGACCACCTCCAGTGTCACTCCTCCTCCAGTGAGGATCCACCACCCAAGTTCCCAACTTCCCCCAATTGCCACCATCTGGAGATCAAGTATTCACAACACATGAACCCATGGGGGACATTTCATTCAAACCACCACACCTAGACTCCTCACAAAAATCAACATTTTGGAATCAGCAGGCAGCTCATTTTCCAGTTTTATTTTCCCCATTCTTGGGGCTCACTTGTATCCCTGTTTGGCATGCAAGCTACTACAAAACATTAAAATTTATAGTTTATCCTATAGAGCATTGTCAACTATCAGTAAAATTTTGTGAGAGAACCATAAGCCAAGGGACATTTCAATAAGGCAAATAAAACAGCTCTGTAAGGCAGGGAAACTATCAGTATGTCATTATCATTTTATATTCTTTCATAAATAGGAATTTTAAATATAAAGTTATTTTAGCTAAATAAATGGCAGACAATAATAAAGAAAAGTGTCCATATAAAATACAATCACTAGGCTCTGTCTATTTTAAGGTGATTGGATTTATTTTTAAGTAGTAAACAACATAATTTTGCATTTCCTTCCTCCTATAAGACTAACTTCACACTAACATCCCTTGTGAAAGTTAATTTTTAACAAGGGTTCATTTTCACTATCCACAAGGATGAACAAACTATAATAATCAAAGATCAAGGGTCCCTACACAGTCAGGGCAGCAATAGGAAGGAAAGGGGACTTCCTGGCCCTCATTGCTAATCTAATAGTCAAGAGAGCTTCTAAGTGAGAAGTACTAGATGCTGAAGGTGAGCACCATACTTCCTGGATCTCAGTGTCTTCTTCTCCAAATCAGAGTGGGAAATTTTAGACTTGCTTTGAAAAAGAATTTTGCTAAAAATACAGTGGAACAGCAGATAAGAAATGCTCTAAAAACTTTTGAAGTTGTACAGTAATAACTAGAATTTATTAAACCATTATTATATGCCAAATACTACATCAAGAATTGAAACTCAGTTGCTTATTCAATTCTCCCAACTCTGAAGCAAAAATTAACACAAGCAAGGAAGATAAAGGCCACATTGGAAAAGTAACCTGTGTGGGCCAGAGCCAGAAACATGAAATTCAAACCCATGTTTGCTGTATAATATAATACTTGTTTCAAGAATTGCCATTTCAGAGAGAGAGAGAGAGAGAGAGAAACAGAGACAAGAGGCAAAAATAGAGATTATCTTTCTCCTGCCTGGTATTTATTCTGAGGAAAATGGGACTCACACAGAGTTCAGGAGTTGAGTTACAGTGATTCTTGGTCCTCAAACCTCATTGAAACTATTGCATAACAATCTCCTCCAATTTAAATAATCCCTCCTGGACAAAGGAGGGAGGATCATTAAGGTTCAGAAAGTAAACAAAAGTCAGAAGGAAGCTTCTGAATTTTACATGATATACAAACCCCTCCCCAAGGTTATACAAATAGTGAAAATTGCTGAAGACAGTAGGTGCATATATGGACCAAGTTACCTGCAGGTTATTCAAGGAGCGCCATGCTGGTGTGGACTATTCCACATGCAGCTGCTTTGAGTCATCCATGCTCCTGTAAATAGTAAACTCACTGGTTTGCTTAGCTAGACTGGTTGGAGCAATGTCTTTGGTCTGTCCTTGAATGTCATACAACAGGATCATAAAGGGAGCTTTAAAATTTTTACTGAAACCTATGTTCCTCCCCAGAGATTCTAATCTAATTGATTTAGGATATAAACTAGGTTTAGACATCAGGATGGGGAGAGCACTAAAGGTAGGATCTCATTCTATCCCAGGCTGACCTTGACTTCATTATGTTGTCTCAGACTGGCCTCAAAGCCATAGCTTTCCACCTACCTCAGCTTCCTGAGTGCTGGAATTAAAGGCATGCACCACCATACTTGTTGAGGTTCAGACTTTTTTAATGTTAGAAAGGGTTATTCAGAGAAAATTTTTTTCTCGTATATCTGTAGTTACCAAATATGTAAGCATTATATTTATCTACAACTTCACATTGTGTGTTTTTATTACATTCACCCTCCTCTCTTCTCTTTCTCCCATTCCTACTGAACTCATTCTTTTTCTCAACTATTCTGCTATAGAGTGACTCATTGAGATTAATTAAGGTTGCTTACATGAGCATGGATGGGGGGTTATTTGTTTGACATTGGCAACACCACTGAAGACACAGCAACCATTATCTGTCAATAGCTCATGAGCACCTCCCCTATCTGTGTCCAAATATTGACAAACCCAATTTTGTTCAGGTCTTTTATAGGCCAAAATGCCTGCTGTGAACTCAGGAGCATAACAGCTATGTCATGGCTGAAAGACAATGTTCCACAAGCACTATTTTCCATCTTCAGGGTCTTATATCCATCCTGCCCACTCTTTTGCAATATTCCTGAAATTAGCGAGGGTGATATAGTTATTCTATTGTGGGCTGAACATTCAACAGTCCCTTATTCTCAGCATTTTAACCAGTCATGAATTTCTGTAGTAACCACTCCCTAATGCACAAAGAAGCTTCTCAGACCCAGGCTGAGAGCAACACTAACCTATAGGCATAGACATAAATATTTATCAAGGAGTTTGACTGGTACAATATGTCCATTTAGCAAAATGACAATGGTAGCTTCTCCTGAGGGTCTGTGATATCCTCAACCACAGAATTTTGACCAGGTTTATTGTACCAGGAGATAATTTCCTCTTGGATGGAGTGGACCTCAAATCCAATCATAGAAAAGTTAGTTATACCCATAATAAACACACTACTATTACACTAGTGGGACTTTCTTGCCTGGCTGGGCAGCTGTGGAGCATGCAGGGTACAAAACTGGGTAAGACTGTTGATGACTTACTCCCCCAACAGGCTACATAATACCTTCTGGCACTATGAAAGTTAGCCAACAGAAAAAGCTTCCAACTCAGTTCTGGATTGTTTTCCCTATGATCTGTAACCAAAGCATGTGTTGTCTTCAACATTAGGGTCAAGTGGGCCAAGACATTTCAAAAGCTCCTAGGTGGTTCTACAATGTAGTAGCTAAGCCCTACCAAAAAAAAAAATGAAGCTTCCTTCATGCTCAGGTCTGGACTCTGAAGGCTTCCTTCCTTGTAGAGAGCAAAGAGAAGAGTGGTACATAGAAATAGGGAATGGTTAAGAATTTATGGAATTCAATATTCATTACTCCATTCTGAATGGCCACTTTCCTGGCAGATACATTAACAGTCATGTCCCAGCCATAAAACATAACATTCTCATTTCCTCAGTGGCATTATATACTCAATACTTTTCAGCATTATTAACCTCTATGATCAAAATAGATAGGGAGGCCTGAAGTCAGAGAACACTGCTTTACATCTTCTGAATTGCAAAGCCACACAGTGAGAAAGAAGTGAGACTGGATATATGAGCATCCTGCTTCAATCAGACAAACCTAGAGCTAATACTGTGTGGGACTCTGCTAAGAGACATAGAGAATAGAGGATTATTTGCTGATACTGGTGGGTGTCCCACTGTCTCCTTCTGTTAAGGGAAGTTGAGGCGGTCTGGGACCCCAATAATCTCAAGCATATCCTAGACACTCCAGCCCTCCAGGCAGGCCACAGCAAGCCCTGAGATAAGCAGACAATTCAAGGCCTAAACTCACTCCAGCTGTAATAACAAACCTGGACAATAAGTCTAAAGGTTACAGTTCCTCTGCAGCCATCACCATCCTATACATGTCTAGAGTCACATAGCCCCCTCAATTTACCTACGTAAACTAGGCATCCACAGGGTACTGGCCCCTACCAATCCACTCATGAGACTTCCACAGACTACCCTGCCCCTAACAATCCCCTTGCTGATGCTTCTGCCTCTGATTTTTCCTCTGGCTTCTCCTCTATATAAATGGCCTTTCTACATACAATAAACGATCTGTCCTTTGTGACTGCATCACGAGAGTTCTTCCTCTCATCGGCTCACCGCTATTTCAAGTCTCTGTTCACCCAGCTCCGTGGACTAACAGGGAGTTGATGCGCGCTGCAACTCCCCAACTAAGCCACGGAACGACAATACTGTATTACTATTCTGTATGTAGTATTATTCTGTATGTAAATGAGTTCAAGGTAACCATAGATTTTTTTTGAAATAAATGTATAATGAGGCATTCTCAATAGCACAAAAATATACTATATTTGAATAGTGTTGTTCCCTATGAACATAGCTGTTATAGTCAGTTTCATGTTGCTGAGATGAACATCCAAACTATGCACAGTTTATTGATGAAAGAGATTTATTTCAAGTTTATACATTCAGGGGAAGTTCCATCAGTGGTGGAGGAAGCCAATTCCATACATCCAAGCAGAGAGAAGCAATCATTAGCCAGCAAACACCAAAAGTAACAAGCACAAAACTGGAAGCAAACAGCCAGGACCCCAGGAGAGTTCAAACCTCTGTGCATACCCTTGGGCTAGAAATCTGATCCACCCCCAAACACTTAGGGCTCAACTCCAGGATCCACCCCCAGTGACACCTCCTCCAGCTAGGCAGCTGGAAATGCAAGTTACAAGTTTTAATAAAACACCTGATTCTATGGGGGCATACATTCCAACTACCACAAAAGGCCACAACTTCTATTAGTAGTGGGTAGTGTTGGGGGGAATAGAATTCCTGTTACTTTACTGCTTATCTAGGAATTACCCACATGGTCTTTCATGAACAGATGTTCATAAATGGCAATGTCTAAATACAAACCCTTGTCTAGCTTCCTAATATCTCTCCTAAGAAATCCAAATATGCATATGTGTGTAGACTTCTTTTTTACAACTATGAGAATTTTGTAGTGATTAATCACTTCAGATTTTCATTCATGTAATAAGAGTTGATTTCCTAGTCTCTAGAATGGGAATAACTATCTTGATTCTCACATAGAGATCACACCAAGGGCTGAGCAGCAAAAAGCAAGCTGTTCAAATACCACAATTTACATTTTTTATTTACGCCTATCACATTTAGTCTTTGGATCCAGTACTCACATGTACCACCTCCAAAATTATCATTAAACATTTTTGTCTGAAATTTTTCTGAGTATGTGGAGGTATTCTTATCTGAAAGAACTTTGCTTAGTAACTGAACTGAGGGTCGGCTACGAAAAAGAATCCAAATATCATTCTTCAACTTTCTCCTGAAATATATACATGTACCAAACTGCTTTTTAGATTAGGAGTTAATCAAAAGGCTAACAAGATTGCCCAAGGTATGAATGTAATTGTTACTTAAGAAATCTAATAGAGAAATTGCACTGTCACCCAACTCAGTAATCCTCAAGCTAAGGACCATCTCCCTCAAGTCCACTACCCCTAATGCTCTCTCACTTGCAGAGGATTTGTTTTTTCTGGTCCTCATCCACATGTAACAAAGGACTCCTCATTTTAAAGAAAATGTCGGACTGTTGAAAGGTGAGGATTGGAATCCAATGAGTTTGCATAAGTTTCTACTGCTAAGAATATTATGACGTTAAGTAAGTTCCTTATCTACTCTCAGACTTAGACTCTTCTGTAAAATGGGAAGAGGCATAATAATATTGAATTTCTAGCACATTTCATGGCAAATTTAATGAAAATGGTAGAATTCATCTAGACAGGTAATTGAGGAAATTTAAGGAGTATCATTATTTATTCCTTTATACAAGATAGGCTTATTGTCTGTTCATGTATAAATAAAATACAGAGTCTGACTTCATAGATCAATATGTCAGCAAAATGTTAGCTAGAGGTTTTAATCGTCAGAAATATATTTGATGCAAATCTCATTTTCCCCATTTCAGGGACAAAATAATTCTATCCTCTTCTCTCAATGCCTCAAATCCCTCTCCTACAAAACCAGTAAGTTATCTTTCTAACTGTTATATAAGGTTCAGCCCATTAACTCCCTTTTCAGTGGTAGTGCCTGTAGTAGTTTGAATGTATGTTCCCATAAACTTGGGTGTTTTATTAAAGCTTGTAACTTGGATCTCCAGCCATCTGGCTGGATGAGACGTTACTGGGGTCCAATCCTGGGATCCAGCCCAAAGGTGTGTTTGGGAGCAGATCTGAGTTCCAGCACAAAAAGGTCTGAGCTCTGGAGGATTTTTGTGCTTACTGCTTTTTGGCGTTGCTGACTGATGGTAGTTTTCCTCTCTGCTTGGACTTGTGAATGGGAGTCAGCTTCTTCCAGCATAGATGGTACTTCCCCTGGATCTTTCAGCTTGAAATAAATCCATTCTTCCCATAAAACTGTTTAGTTAATGTTAGCCCCAGCATCAGGGAACTATCTTCTACACCACTCATAGGTAATAGTCTTCCAGTAAATATTTAACAACTGATTATCTGGGAAAGAAAAAATCCAGACTTACAGCATATGTCAATTCCTCTAGTATAAATATTCTGACTGTGGCTGATTTTAAGCAAGAAACATCACTGTACAAATAGCTGGGAAGGCATTGCACAATCAGCTCCCACAAGCTGGTAAAACTGGCTACAACACACGACTGTGGCCTCAGGAAAAATCAGCTCTACTTTCAATTGAACTTTGCTGGACAAGCTCTACTCTAATTTGCTCTTATGGTTACACATCCCTCCAACAACTCACCTCCATAAACTGTAAGCTCCTTGATGGCAAGAACTTGACTGTCATCTCATCATGTATTACCTCTCATCCATGTGTAGTTAAACCTCGCATCCATGGCACACACCTGGCACAAAATAGTGAGTGTCTGGTGAGTGAGTGAAGTCTCAGGAAGCTTGCCATCCTTTTATGGAATTCCTGCCCACAATGGAGATAACTTAAAAGGTTCATGAGGTTTGTCATCAGTTTCCTTAACACGTTTGTTTCTCAATGCCCTTTGTCTTCCCCTCTCCCATCATGATCTGTCATAGGGGATGGATGTGGATTAAGCAGTAGGCATTTCTACCTCAGAATGGATTACAAATTGTGTTTCTAGAATGTGCTATGCCTTGCTTCTTCCTGAGATACCATACTGTCTTTAACTAAGACAATTTCAAGGATATTAAGCAGCAGGAAAATGTTCAGGACAGACACTGTAGGGAAAACCTTGTCACTACTGTAAATGTATTCATAAATTCATCATTTGAACAAATTGAGAAATTTTTTAATTCATAATATTTTAACCTAAGCTAAGGCAAAGTAACCCTTACCTAAATTTCCCTAAAGCCCCAAAAGTCCGGGAAGTCATCAGTTCAACTTATTCCCTTTTTTAAAGGTGTTGCATCTACCAAACCACTTAACAGGATTTGAAATTCTTGTTAACTGTCAAACTTTAAAAGAAAAACTTCCCCCAAACATGTTTCAGTTCACATAAAACCGTATCTCTAACAGATGCTATAAAAATCAAATTAGATAGTAAGAATGATAAGAGAAACCATTTCAAAGAAACCCTGACTGGTGACAATATCAAAGGTTAATGTTCTAACTGCTTACTCCAGACCAGTCACCAAGCAGGCTGTTTTACATATACCCACTCCTTCACAACCTTCTATTCAGCAAAGAAATCAGTGATATAACAACTGTGAAATGTTTCTATGACTTTAAGGTTTTTTTTTTCTACTTTGGACTTTCCTAAAGTAACACTGTCAGTCACAGAGCATAGTACAAATAGATAGACTTTGTATTTGTGAAAAAAATAAAACACTTGCATATCGCTTTCTATAACTAGCAAGAGCCAGGCCAAGGCCTAGGGACCATTAAGACATGACATGAAATAATATCCACATGAATATATTATCTCATCTTCAATCACATTTGTTTCAGTATTTATTTAATTAAAAACACAGCTATATTTATAATGGCAGCTTGTACCTTCAAAGATCTATAACCTTATTTCCTTCTGGAAGCACTCACTGGAGAAAACTTTAACTACTTCTCTTCATAGCCAAATATATCCTATTTTCATTAGAGGTGCCTGAGCACACAGACATTCACCATGGCTTTATTGATAATTGTACCCGATTAACCACAAACTCCAATAGAAGGAAAATTGAATGCTTTATATTAATTAATATCATCAAGGAAAACATTCTGCATGAGGGATAGTCTTTATAAAAATAAATGACTCATTAATCTTAACCATATGCACATATTCACATTAGCAAGGTCAGTCGCTAGAAAGGATTCAATCCAGAAGACATGTTCACACCAGCATGATTTTGTACTTATTTCATTTGGACCAACATGGAATTCCTTCAGATGGTGAAGGTTTTCAGAAGGACAATCATGAGAGAGACAAAGTTTTATAGTAATAATCTTTGCTATAGTTTTTCAAGCAGTCAGAACATTCCAATATTTATTTCAACACATATGCAGCAAGGTACCCCAAAAGCAAAGCCAAGTTTCTTCATGCTGCAGTATTGTTGACAGTATCAGGTATTCAGGCATCCTGGGGACTACATCACTAGGAAGGTGACAGGGGTAGGTGAACTAAGCCTAAAAAGCAACAATTTAAAATCATAACTAAAGGAAGTATTCTTTCACACAGCAGGTGGTAAGCATGTGGAACTTGTTACTGCCTAAGTGTTGGATAAGCCAAGAAATGTAAATAGGTTCAAGAAGGATTTTAAAAAGTTGCCAATGTCCAACCTGCTGCTGCTTAAGGTGCTTGGAGGCATTCCCAACTTTTGATCTTAACACAGGCAGTTCTACACTAGTTTTATGAAGTATTTCTGGCTCCTAACAGTTAAAATGAAATATTTGTTGGGTGAACCATTAGATCGGCCCAATATGCCATGGGTTTTGTCTAGTCTTCTTAAAGTTTCCCTACAGAAAAGCCTGTACACAAAGGAAACAGAATCTTGGCTCTGGCATTATTGGTCTGTCTTATTTACAGCTGTGTTTGTGTAAGTCTCTAAAGCTCCATAACTTCATATGTGAAATGATAAAGATATTTCTCCTACTCTCACTAACTACATCATGCTGTTATGAGAATCAAGTGAGATACAGATTTTTTAACTGTAAAATTTATGATTAGAGCATCTTTTAATAATCCAGACAGTTCTGCATGCCTTAGAAGGAAATCATAGGAAGGTCACATCCTAACAAAACAAGGTTTCTCGAAAGAAATATAGCAGCTGTAGGTGCTGATCAGTCATAGCACTTGTCCAGCTTGTATATGGTCCTGGGTTTAATCCTAAATGCCACAAAAATGCATAGATTATTATGATACAGCTTAATGTCTAAAGGATTCTTCTCCCCTTCACATCTGTTTCTCACAGCAGCTGCCCAAACCTGCATCCTGACAACAAACCTTTTTCTGTCCATTCATAAACTCGGTTTTAACCTTATTTGAAAAAGCCATTTTGTTTCCCAATTAGCAAAACCAAGTCAAGGATCTCAAACAATTAACAGAAGAATGCCAACCTCAGGGTTACTTATATACTCATTTTTGTGTTGCCTCAAAATTATTCCAAACTTCGAATGCAGGTAAGAGTTAGATTACAAATTCTCACTGTTTCATATGTGAGAGATGTCTTACCAATAGTAGATTTAGAAACCTATAATCTCAAATCAGCTCTTTATCTGATATTCTATAGACAGTTACAAAGGTCAAGGAAATCCATGTCACCTTACAAAGGCCACATTCCCCAAAGATTGTTGATGCTGTCAATTTTACATATTACCATCATATGTGAGCCACCACAATGACTCCCTCCTAAGAAGTTGGTTGTCCAGCAGTTGGATAACCTCCTTTTGATCACAAATTATGATTCTCATTAAATGGCTTTGGAATACAAAGTCACCCATTAGAATCTCAGTTCCATCCTACAAGTGATTTGACCTTGAAACCAGTTATTTATCCTCTCTGGGCTCCTAGTTCCTCATATGTAAAATGTAAACTAAATGAATACATGCGTTCATATCTGGATAATTTGATACAATGTCACTTAAAGAGACCTGATACTAGGCCTGTAACAAAGTAATAGACAGTAACTGGCAAACGTGACTCACATATCCCTTGGAGACTCCACAGAGATCTATGAGTGCCACAGAAACTGGGAGCAAGGTTGCTGGCCTGAAAACAGCAGCTGCCGCAACTTGCACAACGTCATCCCCAGTGATATAGGGGATGACTATCCAGGGAACAACCAAATAATTGACTCATTTTCCCAGTGTTCCACCTCAGCTGGCTGTTCAAGATACTGGAAAACTGCATTTGTTCCAGAGGAGACCAGAGCCTGGATTGTCCCTGGAGCCACTGCGGCAGGTGGCTTTCATCCTCTCTTCTACAAACTGTTGTTCACTTCAAGGATCATTGCCTGCAGAAGCCATGTACTGATTTCTTAATATTCTGTCATGATCTCTTCCTAATTATTACAGGCTCCCATGTAAGCAGATCATTGTGGGCCTATTAAATACTGTATTTGCTTAACAGCCAAATCCTTACTATGTAAACATGCTGTGAAAAGGGATATTTTCAATGAGCTGTTTTAGAGGTCAGTAAATAGCGAGGCTCATTACTTTGTGACAAGCCTCTGACCCATTCATATTCTTCAGATGTTAGGGAGGGAGAAAAAAAGTCACATCAATTACCACCCATGGTACCACTTTTACCCACACCATAGAACCCTCAGACATCTTGAAACTCAGTCTGTCATCATTATCTGAATAACTCAGGGGTTATCATTCCTTTTCTAAAAGAATAACAAATATTTCCACTGTGTCTAGTACTGTAAAACAGTTCACAAAACTAGGCAGCCACAGCTTTATTTATGTCCCTTGGCCATTGATAATGATTTTTCTTGTTTGTATAAGAGAAGGATTTCTCAGCTAAGCTGAGATCACCAGTAGCAAGTATATTTAACAAGATCTTGATCCAGAAGTTCATCTTAATTTTTAAATTTTTTTATTTGTTCTTTGACAATTCCATACATATATATACATACACACACACATATATATATACATATATATATATATGGTGTTTTGATCGTATATCTCTTCAATTAACTTTTCTTATCCCCTCTTCCACTCACTTAACCCTTCTTCCCACAACTTACCAGTGGCTACATGACAGACGGGAAGGGCTCCCCCTCCCCCAACAAGCTTTAAGCTGTATTCCTTCCTCAGGGAGTGGTGAGACCTCAGAAGCCCCTCCTACGTCCATGAGAGAATATTGACTGGCCGGTCTTATGCAAGCTCACAGCTGCTGTGAGTTCATGAGTACAGTAAGCCATGTCATGCCCACACAGCACAGTTCACAGCACTCCTCCCCATTACCCAGGTTGTACATTCTTTTCAAGCCCTCTTCTGTGATGTTCCTTCAGCCTTGGTGAGGGTGATATAGATGAGGGTTGAGCACTCTAACAATTACTTTGATCAGTTCTGAGTCTCTGGAACAATCATCACCCCCCCCAAAAAAAAAAAAACTTTTTGACCTTTTTGATCTGTAGATATAAACTAAATATTTGGAAGGTAGTATGGGAAAAAAAACCAGCAATATGTAAAATATACCCTCCCTCAGGACCTATGGCCTCCTAGTCATGTATTTTTGCATGGTTTAAAGTGCCAGGCATGAATTCCCTCTTGGATAGTGGGCTTCAAGTGCAATCAGAAAGGGGCTGGGTACCCCCATAACAGTCATGCAATTATTATACCAGTGGGCATATCTTGCCTGGCAGGTCAGTAGTATAGTATGTTGGTTCCCCACTTTGGGGAAACTATGGATGACTTTTCTCCCCCACCCCCCCAAGCCTGAATATCACTTAATGACACTGTTAAAGCTTCCAACTCAGTTCCAGCTTGACTTCACTACATCCCACAACCAAAGACTATGGTGTCTTTAGTTCTACAAGCAAACAAGTGTCATGGTTTGATCCAGGTGTCCCCCACAAACAAATGAATGTGTTCTCAATGATTGATCCTCAGCTGATGGCAGTCAGGGAATTACAACCTTGATAGAGTTGTGTTGTTGGGGGCGGGCTTATGGGGTTATAAGCCAGCTACCCCTTGCCAGTGTTTAGCAAGCCTTCCAGCCACTGTTTACAGTGCTGTGGCAGAGGTGATGTCCAGCCCTCTGCTCATGCTATTGTTTTCCCTGCCAGGATGGAGTCTCCCCTCAAGTCTGTAAGCCAAATAAACCCATTCCTCCACAAGCCGCTTTTGTTTGGGTTCTTTCTGTGCAGCAACTAGAAAGCTGACCACAACAGTTTTGGTACCAGACGTGGGATCATCTGTTGCTACTAGAACCCTCATCTTGTGTCTTTGGTCTTCTGGAAGTGATCTATAGGAGGAATGTGGAAGGATTTGAAATTTCAGCCTGAGAGGTGCCTTGCAGTGCTGTAAGTACAGTCTGATTGATCATTCTGGTCAGAGTTAAAAGACCTGAATGAAGTAAGAACTATGGACTGTGAGGTTTGGCTTACGAGGGTGAGAAAGAACTTGGTCAGGACTGTGCCAGAAGCAGTTTGCAGGAGATGCTTGTTGCGTTCTGCCTGCCTGTGTCCTGAAAACCTGTGCAGGGTTGCTTGACGTAAAGATGGACTGGTGTGAGCAGATAGAGATGGCACAGAAAGAAAGATCTTTGGGTGGAAACTGCTGCCCGTTCACCTGCAATTGTTTGAGAGATTACAGCCATTGAGATTGGGCCAGCTGGTCTGCATTGGAACAACAGGAAGAATGTGGACTCTTTGAAGTAAGGGGCCTGAATGCTTTGATCCCCCCCCCCCTGGATTAACAGGTTGGTAACCCACCTGGTTCTGTGGAATGGAGATTGGTTAGAAAAAGAGGGTCATTGGATTTGCAACACAGTTTTGTTTTTGAAAAATGGCCATCAGCATGTGAAGCAGGTGTACAAGGTTGCCTGCATGGAGCCCGATTGAGCCATGAGGATGAACTGTGGGTTGCAATGGAGATCCAAAGAATTCCAGGACTATGGATGAGTGCCAAGGCGAGCTGCCAGCACTGGATGAAGTTTTCCCGGACTGTGAGTAGCCTAGCTGGAGGGGCGGAATTGAATCTCCAAGAGACTTGTGTTATTGGTTAGAATCATGGAACTTGAAGTTAGAGTTTGATGGTGCCCTGATTGTTTTAAATCTTGTTTGGTTCAATCTGTTTTTTGCTGTGCCTCATGTTTTGCAGTGTGAATGTTCTGTGCCATTACGGGTTTATTTTTGGCATTATGGCTCAGTTGAAAGCTGTGGTGATTTAAGAGTTGAGCTGAACACATTGTATTTACATCATGTATGATTATTAGTTTGTGGGGACCAGGGGCGGACTGTCATGGTTTGATCCAGGTGTCCCCCACAAACAAATGAATGTGTTCTCAATGATTGATCCTCAGCTGATGGCAGTTAGGGAATTACAACCTCACTAGAGTTGTGTTGTTGGGGGCCGGGTTATAAGCCAGCTTCCCCTTGCCAGTGTTTGGCATGCCTTCCTGTAGCTGTTTACAGTGCTGTGGCAGAGGTGATGTCCAGCCCTCTGCTCATGCTATTGTTTTCCCTGCCAGGATGGAGTCTCCCCTCGAGTCTGTAAACCAAATAAACCCATTCCTCCATAAGCCGCTTTTGCTCGGATTCTTTCTGTACAGCAACTAGAAAGCAACCACAACAACAAGAGACATGGAAAGAGCCTGTATTATTTTCACGGCCTTTTGGGCTTCTCTGACCAACAAGTCATAGAGAACTATTCCACACCTACACTAGTGTTTTCATTTAATAACCCATGTCTTTTGAGAAGGGTATTACCTATACATACTGGGTGTCTCCATTTATTCACTTAGATTTTCATCAGTTTACAAAGTTTTTGGTTTCCATATGGCTTTATTATATCTGTTTATTTTTGGCTTACCTTCCCCAACTCCTACTGGCCCCGTCCTCCCATCCTCTTCTGTAATTAACCATTTCCAACCCTGTTACTGCTCCCCCTCGCTACTTCCATATCCGTGAGTTCCCCTAGTGGCCTCTTCCAACCACTTCTTGGACCTTTTCCAACTTTCTGATCCCTACAGACATCCCAAGTTAAACTCACAAATCTTTAAATCTGAAGCTAGGATTTCATATGAGAAAGCATGTGGCATTTGTCTTTCTGGAACTAATACCTCATCTAGTGCTATATATTCTAGTTATGCCCATTATCACACAAATTTCATAACTTCATGTTTCTTTAGATCTGAATCAATTTCCATTGTGTACATGTACCACATCTTCATTATCCATTCATCAGTTGACAGATGCATAGCTTGGTTTTATTTCATAACTTTTGTGACTAGAGGAGTTGATGAACATGGAGATAAAAATTTTTGGACCAAGCAGTAAGTTCTATTTTCAGCTTTTTGTTGAAGCTTTACACCAATTTTTATAGTTGCTGCACAAGTTTATACTCCCATAAAGAGTGAATGAGGGTTCCCCGTTCTTCACATCCTTGGGAAGGTGAGTTGTTATCCTTTGTTTTCTTGATCATAGCCATTCTGACTACAGTGAGATGGAATCTCAATTTTAATTTGAATTTCCCTGAGAGCTAAGTTGTTAAACATGCCCTAAGATATTTACTAGCCATTTGTATTTCTGCTTTGAAAAACTATTTTCTGTTTCTTAGGCCACTTTTAATCAGGGTTTTATTTTATTCTCTTGCTTACACTTTAAGCCCTGCATTGAATAGGAGTGGAGAGAATGGACACTCTTGCTATGCTCCTGATCTTAGTAAAAATGCTTTGAGCTTTTCTCCATTGAACATGGTTGTGGAAATATGTTTTTCATTGAACATGATTGTAGAAATAATGTTTGTCATATATAGCCAGTATTTTATAGAGATATGTTACCTGCATTCCTAGCCCCTCCAGAGGTTTTATCCTGAAGGATGACTTTTTGTAAATCTATTGAGATGATCATGAGATATCTGTCCTTGAGTCCATTTCTATGAGGTATTATGTTTATTGGTTTACATATGTTAAGCAATCCTTGCATTTTTGGGATTAAGTAGGAAAATTAGTTTAAGATGAATATGAAGTCCCTCTATTTTTCCATATAATGGTATCCATAGCATATTTGGAAATCCAGGTCTAAATATTTTTTCCAGAAATTAAATATTTTATTCACCTTGCACATGTGAGTTATAGCAAATTAAACTCCTTGATCCAGGTGTATGTATATTCAGATGGAAAGAATCCAGTGCTTCTGAGAAGTCACAAAAACATTTTAACTAAAGAAATTATACAAATCTTCTTTTACTTATTTTGCAGAATGCTGAAAGCTAGCTATGATATATCACACTCTTTTATATTGCCAGTGATGGTTGCTTTCTCACAAATTCATTCTCTCTTTCTCTCTCTCTCTCACTCTCTCTTTCTCTCTCTCCCTCCCTTATACATGCACATACACACACACACACACACACACACATATATATATATATATATATATATCACATACGTAAGAGGTTTTTGTCCCCCTCATCCCTGGTCTCCATTTCCCTGAGGGCCCTCCTCAGTAGGAACCTTGGTGTACTCTGTGGGGTAATTGTGGCCTCTGTTAGCTGGGTGGGGGGACCTGTCTAAGATATTTCTGTCTGTGGTTCTTACAATCTTCCTGCCCCCTCCTCCACAACAATCCCTCATCCCTTGTGGGTATATTAGCAGTTTGTTTTTAGTGTGGAGTTCTTTGTAGCCTCTAAAATCTGTTACAATATTTCATTATTGTTAGTGTTTGTTAGTTTTCATTATTGTTAGTGTTTGTTGTTTGTTGCTATTTCCCTGGAGGCAGTTGGGGAGCTTGCATTGGGAGCAATACTCCTGTCAATGTATCCACTGCCATTTCTTCTGCACTCTGGTAAATGTGGTAGAGGTGGCCTATCTCATGGTGAGCAGTCATTTGGTTGTCATTTCTTGTTGAATTGATGGATCTTGTGTCTCCCCATTTTTCTCTGCCATCTCCTTTCTCCCCTGAAGTTCTAGCATGGTTATAAGTACATCACCTCCCTGGAAGTCCAGGAATAAATCTTAAGATACTTGGCTTTCACTCTTCCTTGTGTGCTTTGACTTTATAAATATCAGAAATGCACAAATCATAAGAGGTGTCTGGACCCACATGCTACAGGTGATGTGGATATTTGCTTCTTGTAGCTCAAGCCTAATAAAGACATATCCTTTAGTTTTTATCCTCTTCCCAATTGGTCAGCATGCTCTGAGCCTGCATTCTCAGCCCATGAAGGGCAGGGAGCCTTCAGCATGGTGTAGATGAAAAGGGCCACTGTGAGGCTTCTTAACAGTATTCTTTGCAAAGAGGAATATCTAAGCGATGGAATATAGCTCAATTTTGTAACAGTGTGAGTTAAAACAACAAAGTTCCCTTCCAGTGTTGTGGGCCTTTCAGAAAAATACACCAATTCCTGAAGTACTTCTGTGAATTCAATGGAAGTTTGGAGGAGACTCAAAAAGATCCTATCTTAGCAGGAGAGGATACAGGACACGTGTGGACATAGTCTGTAAAGCAGAAGATGCAGGCATTCCTATTACTCAAATACCTTATTCCATCTCCTCACCAGAAACTCCTTTTGGAAAGACTTATTTTACATGTTCATATTAAGTTTAGTTAATGCAATTGTATAGTACTTTTGTTGCCTTATGAAGGGAATTTCTGGCTGTAATGACCATGCAGAAGTGTGAGAGACTATTCACGTAGGAATGTGTATGTCTATGTGGAAATATGTTAAGGATGGTCAGTGAGTCTATTTAACCCAAAGCATCATATGACTACTGATGAGGCTACTCACCGAGAAATTTGTAGGTAGAAAATTAGGCAAGAAATGCTCAAGTTAAAGCAAAAGTCATTGAATAGTCATCATATTTATTTTTATTTTTATTTCAAAATAATGCAACACATAAAATAAATAGACCCTAACCTTAAAACAGCAGCAACAATAATTAGCATACATGTGATTGAGTGTTTATATATTATTACATATATACATATATATCAAGCTTAAGCCTATAATAGCCAAAGACACTCTTTACCTGTCTCTCTCTGCAACCATCCTAAGAGAAAAACAAGAGTCTTGAAAAAATGAAAGCACTACCTACAAGACACATAGCATCCTAAATGCAAAATGAAGAATATGAAATATATTTGTGACAGGTTAGGGTGACTTGGACCCAAAGGTATCCAGGAGTGTCACTGGATTTGTGCTTGCAGGCAGGTGCCACTTATCTCATGTCTGACCCCTCCACTTGAGTGTCTCTTACTATAATTCAAAACTAATCCTGAAACTGATTGGTCAAAGATAGACCAACCAGCTGTCTCTCTGCCTCACCTGACCCAGGGATATAGTCACCTGGGAAAGGAAGGATTGCTCTCTTTTCCCTCATGGCTGCCCAGCAGGGAGACATCTGAATCTCCAGGCCTAAATAAGGCCCCCTCACCACAGCTCTGGTGCTGTGGCGAGGGGGCACTGGGGGCTTCTTTCCCACATGAACCTTTTTTTCCTCATGATGGGAGCTCTCTTCTATCTTTCTTTCTTTTTCTTGTTTGGCTGGCCAGCACAGATTTTATAGTTAAAACCTCCCCCACGTGCTCTCTCCTCACTAGTGCTTGGAGATCTCTGTAACTTTTCATTTCTTTTTAAATAAAGTCTCCCACTATACTTTATCCCCGGGTGTTCTATAATTTTAATTCTTTAATTTTATAGAACAAGAATCTGGGCACTCTTAAGTTTTAAGGTGCATTGGAATTAGCTGGGTACCCCAACTTTCTTGGAACCCCAGCTTTCCTGTTATATATTCATTAAGGAAGTAATTAGAGAAGTAGAGAACACAGGTAGTTCTCTCTTGTGTATGCATGCAAACTGTCTCTCATTCTCTCTCTCTCTCTCTCTCGCTCTCTCTCTCTCTCTTTCATCTTCCCTACTTAAAATCAAGTGGGAAGAGGATTGAGGACAAGAACTTCAGGGCCCTGATCAGATCTAAAGCAGAATGGAAAAAAATAGGCCGTCCTGATGCTTCCAGCATTCCCTGAAGAGAAGAGCTCTGAGCCTTCCACAGCAAGTATTTCCGCTTCTATTTCTGACTCTTCCTTAGGAGGCCCCTCAGGGCTTGACTGCTCCTATCCAAAAGTATACAACTCAGAGCTCTCTTGTTCTAGTTTCTATATTGAACTCAGTGTCAGCATGTTGATAATAATTCTCCCAAATCCATCTTTCATCAATATGGGCTGATTCCAGTAGCCAAAAACAATCTGTAGTCCCAGTTCCTCCTCATGAAAAGGTTCATTCATTCAGTATTTGCACAAAAAAGAGATAGAAATATAATAGAAATGATTTCAAAGTTTACAAACTTTAGAGTTTGGTAAGTTAAATAGGCATAATAAGGAAAACAGTAACCTGTCTTCATGTCCACTGTGAAAAGGCTTCCCTAGAGTTGCAGGACTGCTTGGAAGTAGAATAAAACAGTTTTTCTATCCATCTAAAGAATAGACATTTAACTTTAAAAATAAAATAACAGATACCCCCTTGGCTAAAGAGGGATCATTTAATTCCTTTCAGAGAATACCTCATCACATAGATTGATATGTGTTTGTTCTAATCTATAATAATGGCCTTCCCTGGGCTCATTCTGTATGGGGAGGATTGCTTTATTCCAGGCAGTGAGGGTCAATGAACTTCCCCATGGGAGTGGAAGCTGTGCCGAAGACTGAAGTTGGAGGGAAGATTTTAAGGACTCAAAAATGTTGGGGAGTATGGGAAGGGGATATAGGGGCTTTATGGCCTTTACTGTTAGTATTTCTCTCAGGAGGAGACATCCCTGAAAGCTTATGAGGGGCAAAAGGCCTTCAGAATGTAAATCATGAGCCAGCATGTTAAAGCCCTTCCAGAGAGCTTCTACGGTTAAAGCCTTTTGATGTGTGTGTGTATAGAGGAACCAGATACTGTCTCCAGGCTTTTCCATGAGCATATGGGGGCTGGGAGCCATCTGATGGATTATGAAAGTTCAGTCCTTCACATCCATCTGCAGGAAGTTAGGGCATGGGGTGGGCTATTAAACTCAACTCAAAGTCTCTGGTATGGATAAGCACAGGATACAGACAAGGAGATAGCTTGCTAGAGGTTTGACTGGAGGACAAAGAGTTGGGCTGGAAGAAAGAACAAATCCTGTGGACAAAATCCACATGCTACCTTCCAACAACTGTTCAGGGAAATGTTCACATAATCCCCCGCTCAGTATACATTCTCTAAAAAAAAACACTGATCTAGAGAGGGGATCACAGAGAGCCAAAATGACAGAATCCAACAACATCAGTCTGTCTCCTTTCTTTCATTTGTTTTTATTTATTATTGATTAAGTAGAAACCTTGTATGAACAAGTCATGGGTTGGTACCACCATTTCCCTCCTCATTGCCCCATTCCACTGAGGGCCCTCCTGGATGGAATTGTTGGTATGCACCATGGGGTTGATGGCTATGATTTAAGCCAGTAGCAGTCAGCCACTAAGTGCCTGGATTTTACAATCTTTCTACCTCTTCTGCAAAATACCCAGAGCCATGATGGTGAGTTTAAGTCTGCAGTAGTGTTGATCTCTTTGCAGCTTCTGGAATTCTGCTTTGGAACGTTTTATGGATCCTCATCCATCACATCCTGGCTCCCTGTGTGGGAGCAGCACCCTTGCTCATCTCACCACTTCCTCTGGGATTTCATCTTGGCCCTAGCTGTTGTGATGTGGGTGCTTCATCTCTTGCCAGGGAGTCTACTAGCATTTCTGGTCTTGTGAGTAGAATTAGGGTGTACTCAGTTTTTTCTGCCTTCTGAAAAATAAAAACAGATTCTCCAATGCAGAGTAAGATCAGCATATGTTAAATGGGATAAACACTGTTAATTTGGTGAGGTTATAATGGGTGTAGTCTCCCTTTAGGCCCATGGTTAGAGAAGCTTACCCCTGGAGTCCAGATTCTTGGTTTCCATAGGAGTTTGGCATGGATCCCAGGTCCAGCTATGGGTTTCTTGCCACTGAGCAGAACTCTTAGATAGTTAGAGAACCCTTGATTACCCATGTAGGTTGAGTGCCACTATTTAACAGGTGTGTACATCATGTCATTCTGGTTGCTAGCATGTAGAAGTGTCCCCAGCTTTCTTCCAACATTTTTGGCCAATTTTCCCTAGCAACTCATGTAGTGCTTTCCAGCACTATATAGGCTAAACATCTGGGAACTGGCTTCCTTTCAGGATCCAACCAGGTCTCTCAATTTTGTCTGTCAGCAGCCTGTGGTGTCTTCAGCAATAGGGTCTTATCTTTTTCCTCCAGCTGGTAATAAAGTGCTTTGACAGAAGCCTGTCTTCTTTTGGGGATCTCAAAGGTCTCTCTAATCAAGCTGGTAAAGAGCTTGGCGTGTGCCCACCAGAGCTCTTGGGGTACCAGTGCCTCCACATCCCAGTTGGCTAAGGAGACCTGTGTGGAGAGTTCAGAGTCTAGGCACCTGGGGCACCACTCTTCATGGGCCTGGATGCCCCAGACCAGTGAAGAGGAGACAGGTCTGGGATAGGATGCACCAGGCAGGAGAGGTGGTTAATGAGCTAGAGTCTAGTCACGATGATTGGAGCCTCTATACCCAATATTGTTGAGGTGCAAGTTGGGTTTGGTCATGGCATGCCCCAGCCTGATGAGTGCCTGCAAACCCAAGTCTGGTAACCTGCTAGCGTGGGGCCTGAGCTCTCAGGGTACCAGTGTACTTGGGCCTGTGTGCTCCAGACAAGTGAGGATAGCTGCCTTGAAGAAGGACAAGCCATCGGTGGGCTTCTTGGGTTCCACATATGAACACAAGTCAACAATCCATCTTGGGAGCAGCAATGGGCTTCTTATACTATGCCTTCACCTCACATCTAGAGTCCATGATTCCACAGCAGGAAGCAAAGTCTATAATCTCCTTGGGATCCTGTCCTAAATGCTGCCTTTCAGAGGGTAAGAGCATCATTTAAGGTTCAATCATCAGAGGATGTGCCAGGCTGACTCCCTGGGAGTTCCCAACAATATGGAAACAATAGCTTCCAGACCAGCAATTTTGTTGTCCTAAGGATCTTTCACAGTAGACTTCTTTTGATCCTCATGGCAGGCAATACTAGTAGATGCATGAAATGATGGTTTTCATTTCCATCTTGTGGATAAGAAAATCAAGACCATGAAAGATTAGAGTTTTGCTTAAGAGACACCCTAATTACGATAAAACCTAAATTTCTTGGTGCCAAAGGGTGTGTTGGCCCTAAATTCCACTGCAACTCTCAATAACAAACACATGATGTATGAAAGACATCACTACATGTTGTTCAGGAAACCTAATTTAAACTGCTTACATGTCTGAAGAGCAATATGTCTGTCTGATAATAATTTGCTTTCTTCTCTTCTGTATTCTCTGAGCATCAATTTATGGGGTACAACCAGCAACTAAAAACTCTTGAAATAATTTTACTCTTGTGTATGGTTCCTGTATTTCCACTATTGTCTGGATTTGATTTTCTACATCCTGCTTCAGAACTGGGACTCCCTCAAAAACAGGCAGATTCCTTATAAATTCCATCAAGTTTCCCACTTTCAGAGGCCAGAGAAATTATTTTTTCCATTTGCACTGGGAAGTCTCAGGTAGGCCAACATATAGTCTCACAGACTGAAGCTTGATAGTTGCCCCTCACAAGGCAAAAATTAGGACAGGATTTGAGAGAGTTTATAGACTGTTTCCTGCTCTATCCTCATAGGCTCTATTCCCAGATATAAGATTAACCAACAGCAGAAATTCCAGAGTTCTGAAAATATACTGTCATCTGGGATGACAGAAAACAGATGCTCAGAGCTCAGTTTTTTATGGTGTCTGGTGGAGGAGTTAAAGATTTTAACAAGGGCAGGAGTGGGAGAATCAGACAGAAAAGACATGATATAGCCCCTGGCTGGAGAGCATCATAATATCATATTCCTTTGTCCCTTTTTTAAAAGAATATAATATCTAATAGAAATTGTATGTAGACTATTCTTCTGCCTGATCACCAAGAACACTGCCCTGTTATGTTGATTATTGGCTTTGAGTTGAGGAAACCTAAATGTTTATTTATTACTACTCTACATTCAAGTTCCATTGCAGTTACTTTCTTAATGCTTGGATCAAACATCTAACCAAATACAGTTTAAAAAGAAAGGGTTTATTTAAGCTTACAGTATTGAAGGGAAGTTTCTTCCTGTCAGAAAAGCATGGCAGAGAAGAGGCTGGGGCATCACATGTCTGGTAGAAGTACTAAGTACTGGGCTTAAAGCTAAGCTAAATTCTGACCCAGTGATACGCCTCCTCCAACAAGTATCACCTCCAAAAGTGCCACCAGCTTGGGATCAGGTATTCAAACCACATGAGGCTATGGGGGACATTTCATTCCCAAAGCCTGCTAACAGGATATTTACTTTGAAAACATAAATTTACCTAGGTCTTCTATACTTGAGAGATTATGACAATTACAGTGGCAAATGTATAAACTGTTGCCTTCACTTGATAATGTAGGATAAAAATTCTCCCCTTATATCTTACATATTGGGTCTCTCCATATTCTTATGGAGAAGTACAAACCAGCCCACTCCAATCAATCAACTCTTACATTCACCTTGAGCTTTCAAGATGCCAAACTGTGGTCTGTGATGGGAAAAGATTGGATGGCACCCACCCTTTTGCTTTGTTAGAAGAGCCAGAAAACAATATGGCCTTCACCTTTCTGCTTTCCAGAATTTTTAATGGAATAGTTCTGTCATATTCTATCCTTTAACTCCATAAAACTGGAAATGAATTCCTAATATTATACTAGAAAGAATAGATTTAAACAACACCCTTCAGACTATCTGGAATACCTCATCCTTCTGAAAATCAAGGCTTGGTTGCAGCAAAGCTAAAATCATCATACCACCCCCTTTACAAGAGGTTCCTTAATAGGCATAAAATCATGTATTTGGGAAAGTACCTTCAGATTTAACAGCCATTCATTCATTCATTCAACAAATACTTACCAAGTGGCTACTATGAACCAGACATAATTGAATCTTAAATTTCTAAGACATTGACTGGTTCTTCGTTGTTGACACAAAAAACATTTCTTCCAAAATCTAAACACCTGCCAGCAGTCACTGATAACCATGGGGAGGTGTTTCCAACTACATGTCCATCAGGATACATGCTATATTCATCATTCTGTTCTCAAATATCTCTTTTCTTAAGAAGGACCCAAAAGCCAATAGACATACCTATATTAGGAAGCACTTAGAGGCAAGGGGAAATAAAACAATTCTGCAAAGATAAAACATCTTTATGTTAATATAGAAGCAAAATCTGACATTATTTTTTAAAGAGTAGGCATTATCAGATTTATGTACATGTAAGATAGCACAAAAAGTGACCATAAAATCTGAATGAAATCTCACAAAATAATTTATAGAGTGAAGTAAAAGAGAAAACATTGACAACTTATCTTCTTTATACATAAATAGATGCATCTTTCAGTTGTCTCTGTGTACCTCTAGTGACCCAATAGTCCTCATCTCATAAAGGTTCCTCTTCTACCTCCCAAGAGTGCCCTTCTATGAAGATAAATTTTTAACACATGGGCCTTTGGGAGAAACTCAAGGTCCAAACTATAGCAAAGAACAACTCTTTTGAAAGAAAACCTCATAAGCCTTATAAGGCTTGAGTGTCCACCCTAAAAGTAGAATCTAGGGGCTGTAAGACAGCTCACAAGATAAAGTAAATACCACCCAAGTGTGAGTAGCTGAGTTCTGATCCCCAGCACTCACATAAAAGTGGACACTGTGGCCCTCATTTGAAAAATCAGATACACCTTCTAGCAAGAAACAAGGTGGAGACAGGAGAACCCTCCAGAAGTTCTGGAGTCAGCCAAACTAGCAAACACAACAGTGAACAACATGAGTTTATGTCTCAAAAGATACAGAAGGTAAGGACCAACACCCAAAAATTGTCCTCTGATGTCTACACTTATGCGATGGCATGTATATGCCCACAGTCACGTGAACATATATTACACACAAAGTCATGCACATATAACACACACACACATACAAACACACCACGAAATTTAAAAAAAAATCCGTTACTGAGTTGGAGACACTGGATTTGTATGTGAATCCTGTACACACATTTCATATGGAATATGCATAAGCATCAAATATTTAAGTTTCCAAAGAAGGGCATGAATATTGTTTTCAATACTCATATCTTTTTATCTCCAGCATTCTTACCATCATTTACAGAAAACAACAAGCCTAAATGAGAGAAGAAAATATAGGAGATGTAGACTTACCAAGCTTTGAAAGAAAAAAATGAAGAAAACAAGGACAAGAAGATACAAAATATTAATTTTGCTAGTTTCATGGTTTTCAAGAATAAACATGACATTCCTTTGTGTGTGTGTGTGTGTGTGTGTGTGTGTGTGTGTGTGTGTGTGTGTGTGTGTACCAGTGTGCAGGCACATACAATATATCTCAGCTAAATGTGTATACTTTGTTTGAGATGGGGTGGGTCTCACCGTGTAGCCCAAGCTAGCCTACTTCAGCCTCTTCAGTGCTGGGATTACAGACATGCACTGGTACTCATAGTCTTCAATCTAAAAGTTACACTCTTTAACATTTTAAGTAGTATAATGTGTTGACATAGCAGTAAATCAGTTCTTCATTTTTTAAAAAAAATTTCTATTATGCAAAACTGAGAAGAAACACATTCAATATTATTCCATCAGTATTTTCACCTTTTCACTCACTTTAGTGCATTTTTCAGGCTCTTAGTACAATTTACTTCAAGGTAACTCTTTCAGGCTTTTGAATAACTTGGGAAAACCTCTGTCTCCCAAGCTGCTTGAGTCAGCCAGACAGTCCTCAGCCCAATTAGAGACATGTGGTTCAGAATGGCACCTTTGTAACCTCAAGCAATGAGTAAGATATTGCCACTTAGAGAGGAAGTCCTTCTGATGCACCCTGAGTCAGAACTGGAACCAGAAAGCAAAGCCCCGTTCTCTGTATCTGCAGAAGTGCACCAGGGAAGGGTATTCAGTTTGTTTTGATTTCTGTTTGGGGTATCACTGGAAATAACTTCAAGAGATGCTAACCCTCAGGTTGACTTCTTTTACACTTTA